>CAVNYN010238748.1:0-29435 GCA_963692815.1 Nyctanthes arbor-tristis | reverse complement strand
AAGGAATTTGATGAGACAAGGGAAAAATAAAAGAACGAAGACAAATTTACGGACTATCAAAGTTTTTCACTATATGATTCAAGTCGCTACAACTATATAGAATTTCACTCACCAACCCACAACCCCCAAGTATTACAAGAAAAATACTCAAGCTCTACAGCACCTAAAATTTCTACTCTTTGAACAAACCTCAAAGAGTTACAAGAAAAACTCACAAGATACTAAGCTCGCCAATTTTTCTCTCAAAGACTCAAATCACTCTTGTACATAAAAGAAGAGGAAAACACATCTATTTATAGGCTTTGTTTACTTGAAAGATAAGATAATTCCTTCTAGGATTTGGATTCCTTTTCCTCCAAGAACTCTTCTTTTTTCCTTTTCCTTTTCAACTTTGGATTATTTTTGACAATAAATCCAACATAGGGTTATAGTAGTTATGTCATCCTGGTGGTCACCCAAATTTTGGAGGTCTTCAGATGAAGAGACGGTAGAGGAATTTTAGTTGGAGTTGAAAGAAGAGTTGTATGAGCTACTATATTGGCTTACCATTGTGTTGAAAGTTGATACGTAACATTAACGTTGACGAGAAAAATGTGTAAAATTGATCTCCCATCATACGTTTCCTGTCAGCCTCACATGTGGAGATGTGGAGGGAGATAATTGAACAACTAGAAACGAGATAATTAACTCTAAAATCTCATATTAGTTAAAATTTATTTATTTATTTATTAGCAAAGCATGTATGGAAAGTATTCGATCGCTTATGGAATACCATAATTTGCTTTTATAAGCTTGACCAGATATGCTTAATTCTTTTGCTCCCGTTTCTATTTTAAAATTACTTCATCATTTTCAACACACACACACACACACAATGCATGTCACAATTTAGTTTAGTTATATTGATGTATGAAAAAAGCAAGATGATTAATTCTCAAACAACTTGAACAGGTCAAATCGAATTAAGAATTTGCTAAAAAGCGTATGGGATATACTAAGGTATTTACTAGTTAATTTTTGATTTATTTATTTATTTATTTATTGTTGTTTTTGGGGGTTGTGAATTGTAATTGGAACAATTCAATCCAACGGCGAGGAGAAAGTGATTATGACCTATAATCCAATCTTGCAATATCACAATTATTTTTTATTAGTTAATTATTATAGAAATAATACTACTAGTTATATGATAGTCTGTATGCCTTAAACGAATATAGTTTGATTCAAAAGAGTTGTTTTTACTAGACCATGGAATGTGGTTCGAGAATCCCATATATGTTCCTTGTTCGTCACGTCGGTGGCTGTGTGCTCTGGTTTTTTGACAGGCCATCCTTTTTTTTTTTTAATCTAGCTTTCTTAAAGCCTAAAGGGAAATATTCTTTCTTATTATGAATAGAATTATATTATATATTGACACTAGCTTGCTGATTGTACTATATATAATAAGTCAAATTAAACACAGACATTATTGTATTAAGACATTAGACATATAGAATACACACATATAGGGTGATTATTCTCTACACTTTCACATAAACTTCACCCTCTGTGATTTGAATTCATTTTGATTCTTACGAGGCCTTGCTACCAACACTAGAGATAATCAAGAATAATAATTTATAAAAAAGGAAAGAAGCGCGCATTAATTCATAATTAATGATAAACTATCTTGTTGGTTCACCAGTTAGTTTATCGGTTGTCAAAATTATAAAAAAGAGTTGGAGGATAAAACTGTCAATCTAGATTCTTGACTTATTTGGTATTTAGATTTTTAAAGGTAAAATTGTTAACCGGTAAAGCAACTGGTAAACTAGTAGGGATGTGTATCATTACTTTTGCTCTAATCATATAATCTATATCTATATATTATTAAATGCAACTGAGATTCTGATTCTGGAATCTCAGTTTTTTTCCTTTATTTTTTCTCCAATCATTTGCTTCTAGTATATTTTTTGTCCAACTCTCAACTTTTTATTTTTATAGTTCTTTTTTCAAGCAACTCTCTAATTTCTATCTATATTAACTACCCACTATCTCTTTTGTTTTCCTTGCACGAATTTTCTTTTTTTTCCCCCTCAAACTCTCAACTTTTTATTTTTAGAGTTCTTTTTTCAAGTAACTCCCTACTTTTTTATCTATATTAACTACCCACCATCTATTTTTTCCTTCCACGAATTTTCTTTTCTATAACAATTTCCTTTTTTATTTCCTTCAAAATGTTCAATTATCCATATATTTACATTCCCGCTTAGTAATCACTGTTCTTTTTATTTTTTAAAAATACTCTTTGCTTACTTAACTAATTATTTTTCGTTTTCTTTGCTGCAGAAATATTGGCCTTCTCGACTTTTTGAGAACTAACAATTTTGTCATATAAATTGCAATTATTTTCCTAATTTTGTAATGTCAAATTTTCTCTTTTTATTTTCGACCCGAAACTATTCTGGTAACTATAAATATATATGTACAATATTGCACTTCTATACACTCATTGTGAATAAGATATTTCTATCGTTTTATAAGTTTTGAATTGGGTTACTAAGTATATAATTCATACTCAACCGATTTAAATATTGTCTATCATATTTATTTATTTCGTAATACACATTCTAATAGTTATTTTCCTTTTTTCATTTTGTGCAACGCAGATTCTAATAAAAGAAATCAATCATGTCTCAAATTAATTCATGACACAAATTATTAGTCTATACAGTGATGCTGATATGTATATATATATATATATATCAATCCAATTAAGACACTAATGTCAAAAAAAATACAATTAAGACACAATGGGTCCTGAATATTCACAATGCCTACATATACAGAACCCCTACATACAAAGATAGAGATTAATAGCCTTGAATTTGGTATGCCATCATTTTTTCTTTTTGAATAATGCAAAACTAAAAAATTCATCTCTTGTCGAGAGACTAAGTTTAAACTAATTTCACATGACCTACATCAAAATAATATATTTTTTTTTACAAATATATTGAATGAAGTATGTTCTGTATTGTATTAGAAAAAATAATTGACATTTTTTTCTATTTCATTTATGTCAGACTAACCAATATTAGATATATTTATATATAAAAAAAGAAAAGCATTGTGTATCTATGTCATAGTTGAGAAAGGATTCGGTAGGACGGTCATATATCTTAGGACTTCCATTAATTCTATGCCACATGTGAAATGTTCTCACATTTATATATATATATATAAATATATTATATATAAACGATACTGAGATTCTAGAAACTAGAATCTCAGTTTTGGCACCCTATAACAGATTCTATTTATTTTATATGCTATTATTTTTATTTTTGTCTATTTTGTAGAACAATTTATTCAACTTGTAACTCGCACAGATGGTTAAAAGACACTATCTAGTATAGATCAGTTTTTAGCCTATTATTCCATTCACACTTTACAATACATATTTGGCTACGAGCAATTTTTTCACACATTTTTTACTCGATTTCTGTAAAACCAATTAAAAATAATCAAATAACAATCAAAATTCCCAAATCTTCAAAGGAAATGATAGAAGAAATGACACCTAAGGTAGAGGAAAAATCTGCTGAAAAGTACTTGCCACCGAGAAATCTCTCACTACAGCAATAGCTTTGGCACAAAAGAAGCCTGAAGTTTGAAAGTAAATAGCCCATAAATAGTGATGCCTAGGCCAGAAACAATAAAAGCATTTGAAGAAGAAATTATCCAAGGATTTCCCTAAGTCTATAGGTAAATGCAATTCTCTAATACTAATATGTGTACACATAACATTAAAGTATTGGAATGACCCGATTTCGTGATTTGCTTCCCCTTAGTTACTCCTTTTTCTAAGTTAATCTACATATGAGTTGAGGAATTTGAACAATTTGTAGTTATAAAGACATCTCATCACTATTACATACTTTCAGGTCTAATTTTGGCTTTTAGTTAAATTCTTTATTTGTAAATGAGTATAGTAGCTAAATGGAGAAAAATTACTGCCTCAAGAATTCTATTTCTGTTAATATCGCCAGTAGCTATCATTGAAGCAATTCAGCTGAAGAGATATAACTATATTTCATATAATTATTTTTTTATTAAAGAATTATTTTTTAAATAATTGTTATTTTAGTGTGATATGTTTAGGGAAATTTTGTTATTTTGATGGGAGAGGAATATGAGGAATTAAAAATTTAATACTTTACTTGAACTAAACTTGAGAAAACAGAAAAATAAAAAACTTTATATTTTTCTTTTTCTTGACTCTTAAAAAAAGTAATCGAAAAATAGAACTAAACCTCGTATTTTCTTTGATATTTAATAATGATATCAACCAACAAATAGAACGATAAATGCTATATATAAGAAAGTATTTTAAATTTTGTAACATGTTCTAATACATTTGTTAGTTTGATAATGAAATATATGTCTATGTAATGCACGAAAGTGCAACTAGTTTATTATATTATGACCGTTCACACTTTCATAATACTATATATTTTAGACATTTTTTCATAGGTCTATATTAACCCAAGCAATTCACGAACTCATAAACGACATCTGTCTCACACTATCATATAATTAATACGACATTTCTCATTCATGGAAGACTCTTGTAATTGTCATTACTCTTCGCTTTTAAATATTTAAATATTTTTCACCTTAAAGAATATACATAAACAATGAGAGGAAAATATACACTTCAATCAGTAGTTTTTCATTACTGTATAGCTTTTCACATTAAAAAAATTATCACTACAGGCTGAATGTGACATCGAAAGCAAAAGACAAATCCATCGAAGATTTTGATGATTTTTCCAACATGCCACCACATGGGCTTCGAAACTTTTTAATTAATAAATTGATAGCAACAAATAGCCAATCCCAATAAATCTTTGCTCTATACAATATATGTTGAAAACATAAACTATGCGTCATGCATTACGTTTCCTTCTACACTTCTCTACAAGTGGGTACGATATTTTTATAATAATAGACAAGTAATTATACGAATGATGATCACTGTCCGTATACTTGACATGTATTTTTTATATTTAATTACTTTTATCATTTATCAGACATTGCCTTATCAAGAAAAAAATGTTAAAACATTATACATCTAATACTGTTATGATACCAAATTAATATATAATATATGTTGTAATATTAGATGCGCTGAGCTGATATGATTTGAGGATTGTATAATGATCTATTGATATTATATCACATCATTGTCTAATACTATCAAGTGTTTAGTGGTTGAACATTCCTATTCCACCTGGTGTACTAATTATAGTCATTAGTGATAAATAATACTATTTGTTAAAAAATGTTACGGGTTCTCATGTCTAACAAAAAATTTTATGGGTATATAATTATTTTGACAATCACATAAAGAAAAATTCGAGCGAAAATTATCGCTATAGACAAATGTATTGTTAAATAAAAGTCAAAGAAAAAAATGTGACCAAAATATTTGAGGTTATAATTTCATTAGTAAGTAGAGATTAGGAATCTTTATTACAGTTGTGGTGTGATGTATCAAACAAATATTGCGGCCTGAATGTAATTATCCTTTAATTAATTCATAATTCTTGGAAACTTCAATTTTCTTTTTGCACTCAATCTTGTGGATGAAAAAATGTTTTATTTTAGTCCTCAGCTTTTTTTTTTTTTTTTGATACAAGGGGAACTAGGGGAGGGGACGGATATAATAGGGGTGGGGAGGATGAGATTCGAACTCAGGACCTCAACCCTAAAACGTGGATACCTAACCACTTGAGCACTTGTTCGAATCTCATTTTAGTCCTCAACTTTGATATTAGTCTTTTGAATAATAATAATATAAGTTTTAGAAAATAATTTTATAGGTGAAAAAATAAAATGGGGGAGGTGGGTTTTTTTTTTTATTTTTTAATTACAAATAAGGAGGAGGTCATATATGTGTGTGTGTGTGTATATATATATATATATATAAAGTTAATTTGTGAAAGTCTTAAAAAATTTTAATTGCTTAATGATATCATTTGGATATTTGATACAGAACATAATATAAAATTAGACATTTAACGTCATAAATAATATAAAACGTCTATGTAACGTGTATCAAAATATACTATGTTAGTGTGCTTATGTGCACACCACAAGGGAAAAGCAAAGTATTGTATAGGTGAGAGACAGCTAATGTGCATGTAAAGTTAGGGGCGCGTTTGGGTCCTACAACAACTAAGCCGCACATGCCTGCCACTTAACGTATATAATAAATCCGCACCCAAGTTGATATATTGTTAATTAATTCCTTTGTCAATCTTCTATTTTATCAACATTTTATTCATCTAGCCTTTTTTTATTTGACGAAGTTATCTATCTATTTAAGGAAAAAAAATGCTTACAAATGTTTTAAATTTAAAGAACATTAGGAGCAACGATCTGATGTTTCTAAAGATAACTCACAGAAAAGATTTTTAGTGTTTACATTTTTTGTGTGTATTCTAGTCTAGTTTATTAATAACATATTCTAATTGTGTCAAACACTAACTCAACGTGTGTGTCCATGTCATGTTCACGTAATAATCATTTGGTAGTATTTTCCCCAAAAAAAAAAAAAAATTCAGTTGGTAGTCAAAAAGTGGATAAACGCTTGACCAAAATGAACATTTATGCAATGTAACTGTCAAGATGGTCAAAATTATATCGAAATTGTTAATAAAAAAAAAGTTTAAAGTACCACTGATAACAAAATTAACTTTTAAACCTAAACCCCAAAATTCATTTTTGTTTTTCTTCTTTTTGGAGGCTAATGAGTTGCAGAGGTCGTCATCTACTTATCTATAGTGGAGATATGTATTACCAAGATATATGAAATTGAAGTATGACACGTAAACTTCTTGTTAAAACTACTGTGCTTATAAATAAATAAATGAGAATAGAACAAAGTATTTTGCGAAAATCAGTAACAAATTGTCTTTGCCGCTACCATTCAAAAGGTTGATATTTATGGTTAATTATCAACGGGTCTACCAGACATTGTTGCTTTTTAATAGAAACAAGGTTGACTTATAATGTCCGAGTTTGTGTATATTATATTATACATATATAAAGGTGGCCAAGATTACAGGCGGGATTTTCTCATCTAACCCCAGTGAATGTGGGAAGTAAGAACAAGTTATTATAATAATTCAATGTTCCTCGGATTCTAACTTATTTGCCTTCCAAGTGTGGCTATTTGGTGCAATGTACCAGTCAAATCACCAAGTGGAATTATCAAACTAAAGATTCATTATTATTTTTTTTAAGTAAGATTACATTTTGCATATTTACTGTACAAATGTGTATAAATACAAGACTTATTGAAGTATAGCGTAAAAAACCTACACCAGGTAGAAATAAATCTACAATATATAAGTAGAATAAACCCCCAAAATAGGAGAAGTGAACCTAGGACTTATGAGTACCATTAACTTGATATCATCTGAAAACTTTAAACTAATTAGAGACACTTGTAATTTATCAATATGGAGGTGGGTATTTTTTACTAGTCTCCTCCTGGCGCTATACATATGACACACTATAGCGCTATATGGCCACATGACGCTCATCAAAGTACGTCAAATGATTAATCATAGCCATGTGGCGTGTCCCGATAGACACACGTGGTCATGTGGTGCCATAATGTACTATACATATGGCACTAGATTAATTTCGTATTTTTTACAGTGTCCATTGTGGGGAGGTGATCTTTTTTTTTATGTGTTTACTAATAGTACTATTCTGAATCAACATTGATCTTCCATCGTAAAAACATGAGATATGTAGACACTTTGATTGCTAATTAAAAATTTCAGATCGGCTGACAGTTGTTTTCCAAATAGAAAATGTAAAAGTTAAGTTGTCTAGAAAATAAACATATCAGGATGTCTCTAGCATGCCTTGAAAGATATATCATCACTGTGTAACACAAACCTGAATACATACGTCTAACGTGTATGCAGTGCTAAATTAAAGTAAACGTACGTAGAAACCCTCAAGGAAAAAAATTAAACTAGAGGCACCCATGTGCTTGAACAAATCAATTCACTATATGATGAGTTCAACTAGGAATGGCAACAGGGTGGGTATGCCCCCCGAACCTGCCCTGTTTTTGAAAATCCCGCCCCGAACCGATTGATCAATCAGGGCAAGGTGATTTGGGGCGGATAGGAGAAAAATACCCATCACACGCCCCGTTCTTGAAAATCCTAAAAAAATTTAAAAATTAAAAAAAAATGTAAACTACATAAAAAAAACTATTCAAATAACATCAACCTATCAAAACTTGAATACTTTAATAGTTAAAAAAAATTATATACAATGAAACAACATTTAACCACATATTAAAAGTTCAACCACAAATTATCACACATAAATTTCAAACTATCGCGGCGGAGAATCTGGAAATGGAGACAGACTCGAATGAACAATGAATTGATTTACGGTTTGGTTGTGATCTTGATTTAATATTGGTATTTTAAGTAAACCCAAGTTTTGAATTATAGAATAAAAGTTAGCTAATGTGAAAAGTTAACAAAAGAAAAGGTTGGGCAAAATTGTTTTGGTTTAGTGCTTTAAGCTTGTCTATTGGGTTCGATTCTTCATGGCTGCATGTCAGAATTTTCTATTAAGGGTAGCTTATCGGGTCAGGCGGCCACTATCCCTTCCCGTTAGGAATTCGGAGGGAGGACTTTCGCCCAGATCGGAAGAGCGTCGTGTCCACTACTTAACTAGGCGGGTCTTTACTGGCGTTTGAAATTGCCATTCATAACTTCAACAGGACAAGATATAGCTATCAAGTTAGTGAATTCGCAAATACACAACAACTCAAAAGAAATACTAAAATCCCACCGGATTTGAATTTCTCTTTTCGACGTGTGCATGTAACAATGAGTCCTCCCAACTGCTTCGTTCAATCTCTTGCTGCTTGAATCATTACTCCGCCCGTGCGTACGTGATTCCTTCCTTCACTACGAAGAGAACCCTTCCCATTTGGATTGATTCTCACAATCACTGGACTATATAACCTTAAGTTTTCAATTGTTATTTATTTATTATTGTCGCATTTACATAATAATATACTAATATGATAACGTACCGTTTCTAGAGAAGAGACTCGTTTTCAAATCACACACATCTCTTCCCTAATTTCCTTCCTCTCGATCTGTCCACTTGTATTAAAAGAAAATGATAACGTACTTAAAATGAGGGCAAATATTTTTATCACACTTTTATTTAATTTATTATTTATTTCTTGCTTAATTAAAGATATCGTCGAACCAATAAAGTTTTCTTTTACTCATTCACAACCTAGTTTTAGACACAAAAAAAAAAAAAAAGAACTATCTAGAGATAAAACAATAAAACATACTCAATATACTTGCTGAAAAGAAAGAGTAATAAAGAATGTAATCCACGAACTGAAGAGCCTTCAAGGTGCCATTATATTACTCATGCCATTATATTACTCACTTCGTCCCATAAAGATAGTTCAATATATTATTTTCGTTTGTTTTAAAAAGATAGTCTACTTATCATATTGAACATATCTTTATTAAATTTTCATTTTCCTATATGCCTCTAATTAATGTATGCTATTACTCTACATCAACGACCTATATACATTGGAAGCATTTTTAAAGCATTAATGAGATATAAGAGTATATATGTGAAAACATACATGTAAAATTTAATGTTTCAAGTATATTAACCATCATTTTTTAATTTGTATGAAAATAACTACTGGACTATTTTTGTGGAACAAAGAGATTACTATTATTATTATATGGAGCACCAATATGCCAACTGCTTGGAAAAGTTTTGGGGACTGCTATTTGTTTATCGTCTAAATAGTGTATTCTCTATATTTTGCTACTTAATTGTACACACATCAAATATATTGATAATATTCAATAACTCTGGAGAAGTTTTTCTTAAAAAACTTTCCGACTCAATGTAGGCCGCATGTGGCATGGTGAACCTACACATGGCTTGTCTCATGTGGAGTACCTCAATGTAGGCACACATGATTTGCTAGTTTTCTAATAAAACTTCTTGAAAGTTCTTGAACATTATCATCAAATATATTACCTAGGATAATAATGTTAAATATTCACCATATCTCGTATCTACATGTTGATGTTGTCCACTCTTATTAAATTATTTATATATCACTATAAATTATAAACAAATTGTCGCGAAATTACCACAATATATAAGCAATTTAATTAGGTCAACACAAGATGAGGTGGATGTATACCCTATTACCTAAATGCTGAGGGGTACCTTGGCTATGATCGAGGTTATTTTTAAAATTTTCATACAGCACGAGACAAGGTATCTAGACGTACAAAATAAATGACATTAAAAATATTAAATTGGATCATAATTTAATCTTCAGAAAATTGCAAAATTCCAAAATAGAGATATGGAGAATATGTAATTGAAAATAAAATTAACCTATTAAACACCTTGTGACCAAATTAGTTGTTGAAGTAGAAATACACTCATTTATAACTTTTCCAGTCTTTTTAGATATCATCGAAACTTTGTTAATAGATTCGTTGCTGCTAAAACCATGGTTTCGAATGGTGCTTTCGATCCCAAGCTTGCTGAAACTCTTGGCTTTCGCGAGGATCTTAAATTGATCAAGGAGAATTGTCTATCCAATATCATTGTTGAGATGATGTTCTAGTGGTCTGCAAGGCTCTTTAAAATGCTATTCTAGACTACCATTTTGATTATTGAAGAATGTCGATCTCCAATACATGAAATTTGTAATACCATTTCTTTTTGTCAGAGATATGCGAATTAAGCTGCTCATGGACTTACTAGGGCAACTGATTCTTTGTCAGACTTTCATTTATGAGTATTTCAAACTGATGCTATAAATGAATAAGTCTCTGTTTCCTTCAAACTAAATAAATGGAGTAAATAGAAAAGCTGGGAGGAAAAAACTAGAAAAGCCCACATTCCTTGCTTAACACATGAAGGGTCATAGGCCCAGTTTACACCCGAAAACCCACTTCGTCATAGGGCTCAATTGCCCTACAAAGACTAGAGAGTAAGTCAAGTCTATTATCGGTTCCATTTCTAACTGAAGATTTAAATCTAGTATCTAGCTTTTTCCCGATATCATTACAAACAGATTATAAGAGAATGGAATTTAGTATTACAAGGGGATCTAAAGCTAGTATCTAGTTTTTACAAGAATATGTTATCCTCGTTTGTCAAACGAAACTCTTTTAGTCTACGGTATAACTTGAACACAGATGCATTTACTTGCAATTAATGTTCTAAAAAGTGTAAGACGCTGAAAAGCATAGACCCGAAACTTCAAGCATTATAAGCTTAAGCGCGTATAAACGATACCTAGGCTTTAAAAAGCATTTTCATTTTATTTTTAAAATCAATATAAACCTTAGTTAATTGAAATTAATATATACTAATTATGTACAAAGACATAAATTGTAAATATGCCCATTTAATAAATAATTTTTACTTCAATTTCATAATACAATGTTTGTAATTTTCTCACATATAAGTCATCATTTACTTTTCTTTTTTGATATTTTGTTTCTCCTCTATTCTTTATTTCTTATACGGTAAATTACACTTTCGAGATATTTTAGAGATTTACATTAACCTTTTAATTTGAAATTAATTTTAATTAGATCTCAAACAATAAAAATAAAAATAAAAATAAAAGAGAAAAAAGGTAAAAAATTAAAAAAAAAGAAAGTAACTTAATTGATGCCTAGACGCGCCTAGGACGCTTTTTCCACGCCTAAGCCTGCCTAATAGCACTTAATTTTGATTCACTGGCCAACGAGGTCTTTGCCAAAGCGACTTTTTTACCAGCACTTCACGCCTAGGCGAACACTGCTTGCAACATGTGATTGAATGAATAAGAGGTAAGTCGATAATTGGGGGGTGGGTTAGTGAAAATTTCTTTGGAAGTTACCCGTGAAAACAAGGATCAGAATACATTTCTAGTGGTTTCATTATTTCTTATCATGGGTTTATGTAATTATGGTGAGAGTAGAGACACGTTCGTTATGTCTTACGGGTTCATTGTATCCTACGGGTTTATATAATTATTATGGTTTCAGCAAAATAGACCCCAAAATTATGAAGAAAAAAAAACAAAAAATGAAGAATACTGGAAAAAGAGGGGCAGCAATGAGAGGATGAAACGTAGATACAGCCACACTCTTAAAAGAGAGATTTTTGGATCCGTACAAATAGTCCACCCATGACTTCCTTCTTGCAAGCCAACCTCAGTGACTCGGTGACTACCGGTGGTTGATCGATTAAAGATTCAGTGATGGTCAAGGATGACGGGCACAATCAAAGGAGATGACGTGAAAAGATTGCATCATAAATATTTCCTAGTCATTCCATGGAAGAGCAACTTCTGATGCCCTTGAAGCAGAAAGGATGCTTCACAAATTGCAACTGATAGCCGGCTGACGAATCTTGCAAATCGCAATCCTGTGAAGATCACGTGGTCATGAACGTTTGTGAATGTCGACATAGAAATTCTGCAAGAAGAATGGTCAAACCAGACAACCCTCACTCAGCAAGACCAACCAAGAAGTAGGGAGCTTCGTGCAACCCCTCCAGGAAAAGAAAAACTCATTCTTGATTTTTGATCAACTGTTGATACAAGAAAGGGATGTGACCAGTTGAGAACTTATGATACATGGACATAGATAAAAAAGCATAATGAGTTTACCTCCGCTTTTGGTACATCCTTCTGTAAATTCTAGCACCTTCAAATTCTGCATGGATCTCTCGCTCTGTCCTAATTCCCAGTGGATTATTCAACAACCATCCGTCTGTGTTGCACAGCATATTAGTGTCAATACTGTCAACATGTACAAGTTCATCTAACTTTGCATCAAAGTAGTTTCTCATGCCAACTGCCACTTGAAAGATATCCGATTGAAGGAAGATCTGGCAGACAACAATGAAGAATAAGATAAGTATTTTTCTTCCCGCATCTTTTTTTAACTTTTGAAAGATGTGAGGAAACTTGCATCTCTCAATTACCGTTTTCAGCAGCCTTGTTGCATTTTAGTACAATAACTAAATAGCCTGTAGGTCTTGTCTTTCTCGTGATAAAAGAAAAGCAAAGCAAGTGGAGGAAATAAAATAATTATTAAAAACTAAAAGGTTTCTGATTTATAGATCTACCAACGTTCTCCAACTCCTCTGTCTCAAAAGAAGTTCTGCTGTTGTGGTGTTCCTAAGTAATAACTTGTAAGCCTTGCGTTACAACTTAACCGAGCTGTAAACTAACAATTTTATCTTGTACAACATGTATATATTTGTGAATTAAGCCTGTTCTTGGGAAATTTTTTGATAATTGATTTTTTGAAATTAGACTTTTTGTGAGAATCTCTGTTGCAAAATTAGAGAGGGATTATAGGGAAATGTGAAAAATAATTTTTTGTAAAGAACATATGATTGATATTGAAGTTTGACTATTGACCAGCCTTTCAGTTAGACTAAATCTAAAAAGAACAAGCTCTTGGTTAGCAAAATAGACATCAGGAAACAGACAGAATAAGCAATTTACCTTTGTACAAATTAGAGGAAACAAGTAAATAGAAGTTATAGTACCTCTCAAGTTCTTATTTTTCTCAAATTACATATAAAGATTTTTTCTTGCATATAAAGGCACTTAGAGCAAGATTAATGTAGGGTGAAAAAACCCAAAGTGTAAAAATGAGGAGGAAAAAATCTATTCTCAAATAATGTGTAGGGGGAAAACTTTAGGGGAAAACATAGATACTGGGGGAAAATTTTTTATTTGGCCCCACAATTGGACACATGGCAACCTTTAATTGGTTACCATGCTTTTTCAAATTAAAAAATGTGAGGGGTAGTTGGGTAAATGAGGGGATAAATTTAGCTCCTCATTTACCCCCCCCCCCAACCAAAACAACAAAACCCCCCCCAAAAAAAAAAAAAAGCCACAAAATGGGTTTATTCCCCCCTCTCCCCATCACTATTTCTGGTTTAAAATGATACTTAATTTTGTTAATTACATATTTCAGATTTCATTCGAAATTTATGTTAAGGTTCATTCTTGATTATGTTTTAACATATCTGATTTGGCATCTATCTTCCTTACCATGCATAAGTGTGAACAATGGCCCTTGCATTAGAAATCCACACAATCACCTCTCTCTTACAGTCTTACTCTCTTTCTTCAAGCATATTTACACATCTCAGTGCCTCACATTTCAAGCCCAAGTTTGTTAAAAAACTGGAAGATAAACACACTACGATTTACCAATTTGCAACTTTTTTTTCTTTGATGCCTTCTAGAATCCAATGCCTTTATGTTCATTGGTTAAGTATGGCTATGGATATGTATCTAATTATGGACCTTATGATTCGATTATGAGTAAGTCTCCTGCTTATGAAGTTAATGAATGGGTGAGTTCAGCAATGAATAAACTAGTTGCAAGGTGTTTACTGGGATTCACATCTCACCCTTTTACTATCCCCTTCCAGGTAACTAATGGTTCCTAGAGAATGGAGCAAGACAAGTGACTGGTAGTGGAAGGGCCGGGTTTTCCATGAGACAACAGGTGTGGGCCTCGGGTGCACACTGAAGGGGGTGCATTGCGTTGTTGAGCTTAGCTCAGGTTCTAGACCTTTTTTCCCCCTTGTTGGTCCCAAGCCTGACCAACCTAAATGGTAATCAATGACACACAAAAAGATAAGAACTCAAAAGATCGGAAGAGCGTCGTAGCGTGTGTGAATTATTAAGGAGGGGCAACAAAAAAAAAAAGCTAAAATTCGGGATTCTCGATTCCTGGTGGTTGCCAGTCGATCTAGCTCATATTGTAATTCTAAATTGTTAATAGATTTGTGATGTTGTAACTAATGTAGATATAGTTGATAAGTATGAATTTTGAAATTTTTGCATACTAAGTAGCCCCCCAACGGGTGTTGGGGGGATTTCCCTTGCAGAGGACCACCACTGCCTAGGGGTGCTCTATTTGTATAGATTTGCCACGGTACGTTTATTCAAAACCTGAAGTGTTACTTTCCTGAGCCTTTATCATGAATTTAATGAAATCCTTGCATTCTGCGGGTCTTTCTTTTTAAGTTTCGTATTATACACAGCATCCGTCCAAATAAGTTACTGGGCATTACATTTTCATGATCATATAAAATTATTCTATGAAAGATTTTCAATATAAAATTATTTTGTGAAACAATCAATGTCTGTTGTTGATTTGTAAAAATGACGATGAGACAACCATCGTAAAAGATCCATTACCTCTTTTCCAGGACAAGTAAATCGCTGATTTTTCAATGATGATGATCATAAAAGGTCACACTAAAGTACGTAATTCAAGGAATCAAATAAAAAAGAACATTATCACAAAGACAAATACTTGATGGGTTTTATAGCACAACACTTATATCCAAACGGATCAGAAAGGCTTTACGATGAAAAGAACCGAATAGATGAGATGAGGAACAAGTACCCGTCCACCAGGTGTTAAACTGTCTACTATTGATTCAACAAGAGGCTGCTGCACAACCCTTCTTTTATGATGTTTTTTCTTGAAATGAGGATCCGGGCACTGAATGCAAGATTGAATAACTCGTTCAGTTTTAAGAAATAGATAGAATCCTAAATTAAAACTTTCTTGATAAATCTTTTGTGGTCGATAAGAGCATTCCTTGCGATTTTTACTAGAGAGAAGGGCACTCACCAAGATGGAGACAAGCATCAGGGGTCCAGGATATGTCGATACAAGTTGTTTGAAGGAGATTGTAGCATTAGCAAACATGAAATGTCTGCATTAAGATACACATCAGCCCTTTTCTCGTTAATTTCTATAGCTAGGTTAGTAGGCATTGGAAGTCTTAAGTCTTACACATTTCTCATAGTCAACTCATTTGCCCAAAAATTAGCACGTGTGACCAACTGCACAAGATAAACATGTCCAGAAAAGAGACTGAGTACTCATCTTTTTGCTAAAAGGAAGAATCCATTTATTGTTCACCATTTGAGTAGAAGAATTTTCAAACAGAAGAAATTTGGTGAATACCTTTGGACGTATTTCCAATCCAAGATAATTCCTAAATCCGGAATTTCTTTTAGCAAGCCACAAAAGAAACCTGCCACTGCCTGTAAAGTTTTTAGGGTATGATATATCAAAAAATTACGTTTGGTAAGCATAACACATAACTAATCTTCAAAAGTAAAAAGAAGAAACATAACTAATAACTTTGAATGAATACATTTGCAAGTTTGACATCGGAAAAAAAGGTGCATGTGTGAGCTCACATGCCAGTTTTTACAACAATAAATTTATTTGAAATTACCAACAAAAGTAATGGAATTTTTTTATATTCAAGAAAGATTCCTTATCATTACCACTTTAAACATGATAAATATTCATTTTCTACATATAGTGTTAAAGACACGTGATTATGCTAGCGAATTGGAAGTTGTGCATCAGTGAGGAATTATAGCACCTGATGAATATCAGTTCACATCAGTAACAAGTTTAAACTGAAGAAACCCAGTCACAATATTGAATAATGGATTGGTAGTAATTAGCTACTGTTGAAACACAGTCCCTCCTTCTACCTTTCCCTTTCTATATTTCCTGTTCTTACTTATGTTGTGTTTGGCATCACTTTATCTCAAGACAAATGGAATTTTAAGCAAAATAGCTGAAAACAACATTAAACAAGAAACAGCATTAAAAAAATGAGAATAGAGCAGAAGTTGCAAAGGCTGTCCATTACCAGATCCAATATCCACCATTAGAGGCAATTTTGCATCCTCATACACTTCATTCCAGTCCGGCACTTCAGCAGGAATCTAACCATAATAACCACATTGAATCATTGTCAGATTGTAGTATATAATAGGCATAGATTTGGAGAAAATAAACCGGCAAGAAACGGTAAGGCTGCCCTAAATGGGGTTCCAGTTCTTCAAGCAGCCTCACACACTCATTTTCGCAAGGAAAGTTAAAAACATGGTTATGGAGAATTAGAGATAGAAATTACCATAAGAGAAGAACGTAGAGGATTGACATGTTGCCGGATTCTAACATGGCCAACCTCCTGCAACACGTATATCCAACAATCACAATGTTAATGACAGAACACAAACAATTATCACTGTTCTTGTTAGGTATTTTCATAATTTATTTTGCATGTGTTTGTTTTGGTGTTTCGCAAATGGTTTGCCACCCGAAGTTTGTTTGCCACAACGAAACAGGGTACATAAAAATTACTTCTTCTTCCTTCGGCATCATCACTCTATTTTGAGAGTTTGACTTGGTTTGATCAAACCGTCACAGTTTGAATCAAACACCTTCACTGTATGCTTAGAGAAATTTTCTATATACCCTTTGTAACACCAAGTGGGGAGAAACATCTCTTAAAATATAGCGAAATTTGCTTAATTCGTGCCTTGGAGATCATTAGATCATTGACAAGTTACCATGAGTACATTCGATCTTTGATAAGTTACCATATTTTCCAACAGTTCTTCCTATCGCTGATACTACTACCAACATGGCCGGAAGTATATACAACAATTAGAATCAAAGACACACACACACACACACACTATATATATATATATAAAGAAGAATCGTGATTAATTAACATTCAAAATGTATGATAATTTCCAATTTAATCCAGGCACCGCAGGCTCTCAATTGAATTCGAAATTTCCAAAAAAAAAAAAAAATAATAAATAATAATAATAATAATATAACAATAATTATACCTCGCAAAATTTGTCAGACAGATTGAGGTCAGCATACTCCCGGGCGACGAGTTCCGGGCTTCTGACTTCTCCTAGTTCTGTAACGGCAGAAGAGACGGTAATAGTATAGCCGCGGTAGTGGCGACGACGGGAAAAAGGCGAAGTAAGTGATAATGCGACAGCGGATGGTGTAATGAGTAACAATTTCTGAACAGTATTTGGGAAAAGAGAATGAGAAGCAGATAACATTTTGAAAAGCGTTCTCTCGTTGTACAGTGGGAAATAGATCTGAGAGCAGTTAGTTTGGCAGACAAACTGGATTCCGAGCAAATATTTTGGGGAATTCGACCTCCTTAAATCTTAATAAAACCGTCCTTACTAGCAAATTAGCAATTGTAGAAAGAACATATGTCTTGCTATCGTCGGTATCATCCGCTTATTTATTATGGATCTAAATTCAGTCTAGAAGTAGCATAGTTGGCCTATTGACAACGTTAAAAATTGAAACGTGAATGTATTCAACTCAACTTTTTGTTAAATTAGTACACTCAAAGATGTTGATTCTTGATCGACTAATTGTATTGTATTTTTAGTTATCTGCAAATACTAAAAGAACTTTTTTCTTATTACACACTTATAAGAGCATCTCCAGTATATAGTCATAGTCATGGAATAATATGACAAATGACAAAAAAGGACTGATCTGACACATTAAATGCTTGACATTATCATAAATAATGCCATGAGATGATATTGTCCATGACAATATCAAGTATTAATTTATCCAATTAATATATTTCTCATTCTTTTTTTTTAAATCACTAATAATAACTTACTAAATATACAATGTTGACATTATTGTATTAGAGAAATTTTTAAATGTAATGTCAATATTCTTTACCACATGTACAACATCAACATTGTTGCATTAGAGATACTCTAAAAGAGTTGCAGTTATACCACTTTTTGTCCTATGTGGATTGCGCCAAGTCCACGTGGTAAAATGAACATATATTATTTGGTAATCAATGGTATTATTTAAAATGAAATTCTTGATCTAGGGTATTTGTTGTAGTGGTAAAAAGCACCTCCTTGTATATTTGATTAGGTTTGAGTGCCCTCACAATCCAAATCTTGTACTCAAAAAAAATGATAATAATAATAACAACAATAATAATGGTTAAATGAGGCTTTTTCCTTCCGGTGGCCCAAAAAGTCACAAAATTGTATGTCTGTTCTCACTTTTTCCTTCTTATTCTCCTCTTCCATTCTAACCTCCTTTTTTCTTCCCTTCTTTCTACGTTCTAATCTTACTATCGGCGTTTACCGTTGTGGTGTTGTGAATAAAATAATCAAAAAGTTAAATTCTTAAACGGGCCTCCGAAGCCATACCATATTGCCCACACAACCGGCAAAGCCCAAAGCCCACAAAACACAAAGCTGCATCTTCTCCCCTCCTCATTTCCCTTCAGCATCTCTCTTATCCATTTATTTATCACTTTCTTTTCTGGCAATCCATCACTCTCCTCCCTCATATATTTTTTCTCCCAGAATTTTTCTCGATTCATATTCTTGTTTTGCTCTAGTTGACTTTGCATTTCAATCCTGCTTAATTGCCTCATTTTCTGTACAAGCAGATTGTATTTATGTATGAATAGCATGTTCAAAAGTACATATCTGCATAGTTGTATGTACACCGACTTATGAGAGAAGGATGTCGTGTTTGCTGCCGCAATTCAGGTGCTTGCCGGACACTTTTTCGGCTAACTTCAAATCCCAGAATCATTCTGCCATCCAACCCCGTAAGTCCTTCCTCAAAATGTGAATAAATTGTTTGTTTATTCGTTCGGCTGTGTAAAGATACCATATTTGCATTACTTCTGAAGTTGGATTGGAATTTGGAAATTTTAATTTGTGGGTTTTGGAAAAGTTTCATTTTTGTCGGTGCTGCATTACTCATGAATGTCCCAATGTCTATGTGTTTCCTCCTTAAGGGTGGCAGTGAGGGGTCAGGGGTGGGTTATACATACATGTGAAGTCAGAGGTATTCAATAATTTCTAAACTGCCAAATTAATGGTTATCTTTTGTTCTTATGATTATCTGATGAGGCTTGAGTAACTAATTTGTTTATTTGTGCTGACTTGGAATAGTCTATAGAGAAATTGAGAGCCCATCAGAATGAGATAACCCTTAGCTCTGCAACTACTGATTATATTTTATTTTTGGAATATGAACGCTTTTGTGTTTCTTAGTATATATTATTTTCAGTTAGTTTCAATATGGTAGAAACTTATCTTGATGAGCTCCAGCAGCTTTTAGATTAAGGTTCAATTATCAATGCCTCAATATCAAAAGCTTTTGGTGCTGAAACTTATTACTGATTTCCCCAAAGCATCATGGAAATCATTTGATGGAAAAACTACCTTTAAGCATGTAGTCGGTCCATGTTATTTTGTAGTTGAAATTATAATTATTTGATAAAGCGCCTTCTCATATTTGTCTAGAGGTTCATGCAAAATTATATCCAAATTAGTGACTAACGTCGTTTCTCACTGGGTGGGTTGTCCCTGAGCAAGTGGTCTCGTAGACTGGATTGTTGGCCAGAGTTTCAGTAAACATATAAAGGTGCGTCTAGATTCAGAAAGAGACTATGAAGTAAAAGCACAATGTGAACCTATTCTCATCTATCGCCAACACACTAAGATCACTGTGCTGTACTCAATTGAGCTAAATAAAACTCTCATTACATGACAAGGACTTAGATAGAGGTATTAACTGTGTGAATCTTTGATCAGTCATACTCATTTTGTAATCAAAATTACCTATGCTTGGATGAGTGCTTATAAGTATGAGAGAGAAAAACTACATCTGATATACTTTCATCTCTCATATCTTAAGCCTACTTCTAATCCACTCCAAGAATACTGTAATAAGTATATTAATCGTTAAAACTTTTCTTGGTACACGTAAAGCTGGCCTGAAAGAAAATTATGGGTTCTTGTCATCATTTTTGCACTACAGTGCTTATACATTTTAACTTTACGTTTGCTAGATTTGGCCAATATCCCTCTTCACTTTCACTTTTGTATATCTCCATATACCAAAATTTATCCTCTAATTGGCTCGGTGATTCTGGTTAGGTAATTTCTTAAGCCTAATGCATATCTGTCTGGGCTACCTTTTACATGGATGTTGCTGAACACTTTGAATCAACATGAATTGTCATGCTATTCATTCTCAAAATCAATATCAGAAAACAATAAACTATGATGTAAAATTAATCTTTTTCCTACAGGACTCCCCAGATATTAGCACATCCTAGTGGTCAGGGAAACATTTTAAAGCAAGTGTCCCTAGTGCAACTAGAATTTGCATCTAACTTTTAGCATTGGCTGTAATGCAGCAAAAAGTGGAGATCCTACTTATTTCCGGACACAATGTATCTTATCTACAGCAACTACTACAGTTCTCGAGTTAGAGAAGCTACAACTACCATCCTTAGAAGCCATTCCAAATTCAGTTCCTGTTGATAGATCATTAAAGCCACCAGGAACAGCTGCTGTGCTTGACTTGGAGAAGCTAAAATTACTCTCTTTAGATGTCCATTCCAGCTCTATTGCTGCACAGAGACCATGGACATATATTGGAGCAGTTGGACCACCTACTGAGGTGAGAACTCAAATCTGTTCATGCTACCATACATGAATGCTGGAAAATAATTGCTCAGGGCTTCTATTGATATAGCAGAAAATTTCACAGAATTAAGTTCTGTAAATGAAAGATCATCACATTTGTAAATATTAGGCAGTAAGCATCAGATACATTTGTAAATACTACTACCACCACCACCACCACCTACTACTATCACTACTACCACCACTACCACCACTACGAGTACGACTATGACTACGACTACGACTACGACTGCCTACTACCACCACCACCACCACCACCACCACCACCACTACCACTATGACTACTACTACTACCTACTACCACTACGACTACGACTACTACTACTACTACAACCTACCACCTACTACCATTACTACTACGACTACTGCTACTACTACGACTACTACTACTGCCTACTACCCACTACCACCACTACTACCAAGACTACTACCACCACCACCACCACCACCACCACTACCACGACGACGACCACCACCACCACCACCAACTACTACTACTACTGCTACTAAATCTTTACATATTTGCTGCATCCAATTGATTCTTGCATCCTAAATTCATAATTAACTTTATTGTACTTCCAGGCAAACCTTGAAGCAACTTTATCTACAGAAACTCTTCTTACAAGTGAGGATGCTGTTGTAGCTGCAGCTGCAGCTGAAGCACTTTCTTTGGCAAAGGCAGCACTAAAGGCTGCAAAAGATGCAGCCATGACTGTCAGTAACCGTACTGCCACCGTATCAGATTGCGAAACAATTGAAATCTTTCCTGGAGATGATAATACGTTGTCGGAGAGGAACCAGCTTGCTTATTTTGCAGAAAGAGTGGAGGGCAGAGAGTCCAAGGTTACTGAAATAGGGTTGGGTGAAAATCAATCAGCTTCTTACCTACTTACAAAAACTGAAGTGGAGCCTAGTCATGAAGAACTCGAACTTCTTGAGGCTCAATTGTCCAAGAGTATAGCTGTGAGATCAAAACGTCAAACAGAGCGAAAAGCCAGAAGAGCTAGAGCAGCAGAGAAAGCGGCAGCTAACACTGTGTCTGTGAAATCTGGTTCTACTTCTATGTCACGGAAAAAGCGGGTTTTGCACAATATAGATTACTCTGACCCATTGCGTTACTTAAGAGGAACAACTAGTAGTTCCAGGCTCCTTACAGCATCCGAAGAACAGAAGTTTTCTGAAGGAATACAGGTGCTTAAAGAAAAAATTGCTTTTTTGTTGTTCTAGTTCTCTTTATGGTTCCAATAGATATCAAGATTGTATTCGATGGCATATTTATGAAGTCAAAGATTTCCTGTTCTAAGATAGAAACATAAATATTTCTTTTTTCATCTTGGGAAATTTGTAACTTCAATGCTGGTCTGGAGGCTTTTCATCCCAAAACTTTTGTTTCAATCTTATGGATTCTTTCTGAATTGGTTGAATTCAATTTCCATGCACAATTCATCTGAAAGGCCTATTAGACTAGTATAATTGTCACTGCCTCACTGGTAATATTAGCCAAAATACACACAGAATTTCTGGAGGTTAGAGCCCTTGTTTATTCTTTTTTCTTCTCCCTTTTTACCTTTCCCTCCCAATGTTTCTGCTCGTAGCTGATACTTGTATACTCTTTTAGTGTTTAATTTGCCCTCTAATATTCACCTATCTTGAATGTAGGACCTATTGAAATTGGAAAGACTCCAGGATGAGCTCACAGAACGATATGGTGATCAGGTTACTTTTGCTCAGTGGGCTGCTGCTGCTGGTGTTGATCAGAAAACCTTGAGAAAGCGTTTGAATTATGGCATTCTTTGCAAAGATAAAATGATCATGAGCAATATACGGCTTGTTATCTCTATTGCAAAAAAATATCAGGGAGTTGGGATGAACCTTGAAGATTTGGTTCAGGTATTTATTTTCCTTATTACTTGTCATTTTAGCACAAATTCATGAAAGAAAGGCTGCAAAATCAGTTCCTTTCTAACAATAGATTCGTAACAATTTCTCATCAGGAAGGATGCCGAGGCCTTGTGAGAGGTGCAGAGAAATTTGATGCTTCAAAAGGTTTCAAGTTCTCCACCTATGCTCACTGGTGGATAAAGCAGTCAGTTCGGAAGTCTCTTTCTGATCAATCCAGGACAATTCGTTTGCCGGTAAATTCTTGCAAAATTAATTTCTTTTCAGATTGAACTCTTTTCCTTTTTTTTCTTTTTTTCCTCTCTCTCTCTCTCTCTCTCTCTCTCTCTTTCTATTATAAGCTCAATCCAGAAAACGATTCCATTTCTTTGTGGTCCAAAGGAAAATCGTACCCATTTTTATACATTCCCAGAAAAGACCATCTGTAGTTGCAGTTGGAAGTATTACGATTTGATATGTAATTTTGCTGCCACATAACAGTTTCACATGGTTGGAACGACGTATAGAGTGAAGAAAGCAAGAAAACATTTGTTTACTGAAAACAGTAGACCTGAGGGTGGTGTAGCAGCGCCACATAACATAGTGCCACTTCCTGTGGTATGGCGCTGCGACAGTGGCATTATATACCACACATGGAAGTGGCTACCACTTTCACAGCGCATGTGGTGGGTGCTGTGAACGCAGCGCCCCTTCCCTTGCAGCGTCATACAATTGACATTCACTACCCAAAATGGACAATTTTCAGCTATTAGCCTTTTACCCATAATTTGTTTGGTCATTTATGTGAATTCCCCTTTTATAGATCCCTGTAAAAGACTATCTGTATTTCCATTTGGATGTATCATAATTTATGGTTTCAAATTTTGTCGGCGCCATAACAGTACCACATGGTTGAGGCGACTTATAGAGTAAAGGAAGCAAGAAGGCAGCTGTTTACTGAAAACGGGAGACAACCTGGTGACCAAGAAGTTGCAGAGGCAACAGGGCTCTCGATGAAGAGACTTAGTGCAGTACTATTGGCACCTAAAGCTCCTAGATCTCTTGATCAGAAAATTGGGATAAATCAGGATCTCAAACCTTCGGTGAGCCCCAGACGCACTCTCATGTCCGCATTCCCTTGCTGTTACTTATCTTCATTCTTACCCGGTCTCTTTGTTCATTTCAGGAAGTCATTGCAGATCCTGAAGCAGAAACAGCCGAAGACTTGCTTAGCAAGGAATTTATGAAACAGGACTTAGCCAAGGTTCTGGATACTCTAAATCCAAGGGAAAGGCAGGTAATTAGATGGAGGTTTGGCTTAGAGGATGGTAGGATGAAGACATTGCAAGAAATTGGGGAGTTCATGGGCGTCAGTCGGGAAAGAATTAGACAGATTGAATCATGTGCATTCCGTAAGTTGAAGAACAAGAAAAGAACGAAGCATTTGCAGCAATATGTGATGTCTTAGAACCCCAATAATGGACCTAGTTTCTACTAGAATCAACTTTCTTCTCGAGGCTCATTCTCTGGCGACGTTGAGGATTCCAAAAATTTCGCCTTCTCCTGTTGTTTCGGCTATATATATTATCACATCATGCTGAACTATATGTAGTTTTGTGAATAGTACAATTTTTTTTTGTCATAGCAATAAAATATTTTTGCCCTTTTTCTTCTATGATGAGAAAACCTGTTCCAGACCACTTGGTTAAACTTGAGTCTTCACTTTCGATTGCCAAACTCGAATGATCAGCAAAAAAAGGCCTGTCCACGTTCATGGCAGATAGACGTGTGCTCTTCCGATCTCTCGTTATAAGAGCGCGAGAGTAAGAAACTTAAAAGCTAAATATTACGGATCTCTTTTTCAGATTCAGAATCTTTGCAAAAAGCTTGGTCATCCGTCAAAAGAACATCCGAAAGGCTTGACAATCGAACTAGCAATCTAGCATGGAAAAATACGAGTCATTGATATCTCTTGTATGTGCTCGACACAGTAATCCCGAATACGCCTCAAGTTTTTGCCTTTGAGTGAGTGAAATCTACTTCTTTGAGGCTTGCTGTGTTTGAATCGATGTAAATTGTGTTATATAAGAGCGTACTTGACACACACTTTCAGGAAGAATAATAATGCTATTCGCTCTGTTCCACAAAGATAGACATATGTTCCTTTTTCGTCTATCTCATAAAAATATGTCACTCATCTTTTTGAATGTAGTTGAAATATTAGTTTTCCTATATGCAGTTATTTAATATGCATTGTTATTGACGAAATAGAATTATTAAATTGAGATAATTAGTATTCACCTTATCTCAAAAAGATAGTCTTCTATTCCATTTTCATTCGTCTCAAAAAGATAGCACACTTATCTTATTGAGTACGTATTTAATTTTTCATTTCCATATTTGTCCTTACTTAATTATTGTTATTCAACGACTTATGCATTGAGAGTATTTCAAACAATTAATGACACATAAGAATATATGTGAAAAAATAAGGTAAAACTTAACGTTTTAACTACATTAACTATTGTTTCTTAATCTATGTAAAAATAAGTACTGGACTATCTTTGTGGGACAAAGGGAGTAAAAGAAGGTATATCTTAGGAAAATGCAGATAAACATCACTTTTTCAATAACATTAGTTACATTTTTCTCAATGTGTGTGAAAATAGGAGAAAGCCTATATTTGTGGGACATAGATTATGTGCATATTGAGATTGTGGACTTGGATATATGGAGTATTTATTATTGCTAGTAATATTATCATCTTTATTCATTTGAGAGATTCATTTGAGAGGTATAAGTCTGAATTTGATCAAACACAAGATGGTATTGTATAATACAAGTTGCTCTTCCGATCTCTCTTGAATATTTTTATATTTCACATTTTTCAATAAAGACAAATTATTTTTGTCAAAATGTTCCACAAGAATTTTCCTTTTTATATTATAGTCGTAGTTAAAAAGTCAAATAAAGTCGTTCTCCAAATTATTTTTAATTATATTTAGACAATGATATAATAAAATTGTTACATTTATTACACAATAAATAGAGTTTACTTAATTTTATAAATATTCAGTCTTCGCGAAATGAATAGATCGGAAGAGCGTCACTTAAAAAGGTTTATAACCTTTACAGTACTCCTTATAGTAGACTCGTAACGCCACTGTCATGATTTTAGTACACAGTCCTCTGGTCGTCTTGGAGTTGCCACCTACCCACGTTATTTGCATTTTCACACCTAAAATGCAAAATTATGTGAGCCAATGCTCAGTAAGGAACGACATACCTATTCGTGTACATGATGCTTAACGATAGTAACGCACACCACCAGACAAACATGGCTCATATCCCTCTATATAGAATATCACATGATCTCATAATCAATAAAGTCAATTATCTGCGTGCTCATGCCTTGTCTGGAAGGACTTATCATACATTGACCATCGTCAATGACTTACCAATATCAATAAGAATGTCCTACCGAAATCATATCAAATGTTAGCCCCCAACATTGTGTCCAGTAGATAAACCCAAACAACGGGCCGCTAAGTCTCCAACATTGCGTCCAGTGTATATATCTGGTCAGCCAGTCGCTGAGCCCCCAACATCCGTAGAGGTACGCTGCCCCCAAATAAAATATATATACGCAGGCGACCAATCAAAATGCAGTATAACTATATAGAGATCACACAATCATCAATAGCGTCTCATCGTATCACTTGTTAAAATGCATATCATTCTTAGAAATTTTTGCATTTTTAGTATCCAAAAAAATGTTGAAGATTTCCAAAGGCCTTAAAACCGGGAGGAGACTGCCGACAGCATGAAAAAACGGTCATATATTGCTAACAGCATGTAAAAGTCGTCCGCAATTTCTGACGGTCAAACGATTCGGTTGGTAATTACCGACGGTTATTGGACGGCGTCAGTAATTATTGATGCCCGCTGGTTGCCGTCAGTAATTAGTGACAGCTAGATCACACCGTCGATGAGTACTGATGGCCAAGGTGCGCCGTCAGTATTTACTGGCGGCCTTGTCTTGCCATCGGAAATTTTCGATGGGTGCTGTTTTCGTTGGAAATTTCTGATAGGTTTATGTCCACTATCGGTCATTACCAACGGATGGCGGCCGTTGGAATTTTGCCGTCTATACCAGCACATTTTCTAGTAGTGAGATATTTATTTTAATTTTAATATATATAGGTGAAAACTATTCCTATAGGCCAATTATTAAAATTTATATTTTATAAATTTATTGTTGGGAATTAAGTCTAATTTCCTAATTACGCTCTTAGGAACATTGTTCAAGAAATTTAATTGAGATAAAAAAATAAAAGACGAACACAAATTTAATGAGCTGTCAAAACTTTCCATTATATGATTAAAGTTGTTACAGTCATTTAGAATTTTCACTCGCCAAACCCATTCCCCCAAGTATTACAACAACAAAAAAATCACAAACTTTATCGTATCTACCAATTTATATACCATTTGCCCGACCTGCAAAGAATATAGGAAATATCAAGATGCTAAGCTATTATTTTTTTCATAAGACTTTCTGACTCAATCTAAGTGATACCAGAAAAATAACACTGAATTTTACCATATATAATTTTTTACTCTTTAAACAATTCACAAAGTGTACTAAAAAATTCTCAAGGTACTACGCTCACTAATTTTTCCCACAAGTGTGCACAAACGAAGAGAAAAGACCACCCATATCATCACTACACTATATAAGTGTAGCTTTCGTCAAAAAAAAAAAAAATCGCATGATTTCCGAAAATGCCTCTGCAATTATCTGCCAGATTTCCGAAAATGCCCTGAAATTATCTGCCATTCATTTTTGTTCTCGGCCACAGATCTTCACCTTACTTCTCGATGGTTCTTTTTGTCCCAGGCCCGCGCCCTCTCTCCCTCCCTCCCTCTCCGAACCGCTCACTTTCATCAATCATATCTTGCCTAATTTCCTTATCACGCACACGCGGGTTTCGTGGTCAATTTCGGTGTTGATTTGTGAGTTTCTCGCTTTGATTTCGTTGGTTTTGTGCTTGATTTTTGTCTCCTTTTCTGTTCTTTTCGGTAGAGCCATTCTCATTGAGTCTTCAGGAATCTTGCTGGGTGGATTAATTGGGTTTTGATATGCTTCTCCTTGAAGGTTCTCATACTTGGGGTCGGTGGTTGCTGATGCCGCTCCTTTTTTCCCCTTCTCTCCGGCCACCTACGCCTCTCTTTAAGGTAAGAAATTATTGATTTCGTTATGTCTAAGCTGGGTTTATTTTTGTTGTGTGTTTTTACCCATTTTTTGTTGCCTTGCTTAGGATATTTTCTCTGTAATTCTTGTTCAATAGGTTGAGTTGCACGTTCTTGCTGTGAATGACATAAGGTCAGATGATGATTGAGTAGTTGTTGAAGTTTTCTAGCGGCAAATATTTGATTATTATTATTTACACACTACACGGATTGCTTTATACCACCTTATTAGAACTCAATAATTCAATTTGTCTAACCATCGGACTTTTGCCAAAGAATTTGAAAGTTAGAAGTTACTTTCATCTAGCTGTGTCATGGGTTTAAATGTGAGTTGAAATGATGACTATTTTAGTTAGCCACCGGTTCCATACGTTTAATTTGTGACGTTTGAATTAATGGTGCATATTTGACTTAGAATTGGTATTTTGAAGATGAAGCTTTTATTGGGTACCTAAAATATCTCCAGTATTGGTAAAGCCCTGAGTACACTATCTTCATTATTTAAGGTTGTGTTTTCCTCGATTCAAACAGAGAGGGGGGTTTGGAGTTGTCCTCTGTTCCAAGCTCACTGTCTTCTTTCTCCCAATTCAAATTTAGTTAGCATTACTTTTTCATGCTCCAAATTTAGCTAGAATTACTTTTTCATGCTCCAAATATTTCATTCAAATATACGTACCAAACTATTTTTGAATAGAAGATAATTTGATGAGGCTGTAATCTCAAAGAACTATAAAGAGAATGGAGGGGAATGATTCTTTCAGCTTTCTTGATTCTACATAATTGTGCTTTGATTATTTAGATCATGTACAAAATTTAT
>CAVNYN010238743.1:0-17145 GCA_963692815.1 Nyctanthes arbor-tristis | reverse complement strand
TGAGGGTTTCAGACTCAACCATGGCAACTAAACGTAACAGTTCTCTTTTGTCCCCGGGCACGCCGGGGGGGGGGGGGGGATACTTATCTGATGAATTGGGCTGCCTAAGTACAAATCCATGGAAGTGAAGATATTGTTCAGACAGAAGAACTAATCAAATGCTTATGGAGTGAAAGCCACAGAAGACAATAATACAAAAGATTCATTCTAAGGAAGAGTTAAAGGGACACAAGTTCTTGACAGAAATTGCAGAAACACAGGTATGAATATTGGGTTTTTAACATTCCACTGACTTTTGCTACACTGCTGTTATTACATTTAATTAGTTTTGCAATTTAGCTTTTGCTTTTAGTAGATCTCCTTTGTGTAAAATCTTGATTATATTTCACTAAAAAAGATTAGCAATAGAAACATATTCCCCCAACAAAATAATGATAATAGAAAAAACCAGAACAGCTATGAACTTTACAATGCATTGACAAATAAAGTTCCCACAAAAATCAAAAAATTCAGCAAACTCAAATCAGGAGGAGGAAACGATAAATTTCTCGTGCATTTGGTCCATTCCTATAGGTAGAAATCAAGATTTCTGTTCTTGTCCATTGCCCTTCAAAAGTCTTTTTATATCGTCCCTTCATGGATAATCTGATGGACCACCTCAGGAGCTCAAAAAGTATAAGATATGGGGGTGAAGTGAAGCTTTTAAACTCCCAATGAATTAATCGAAAACTAAAAATGAGAATGAAGTGAATCCTAATCGGATCAAAATCATTTGAATTGATTTACAATCTAAGAAATCAAAAATTTGGTACTGTTTTGGATGTGGTCCTTGAAACCATTTGAGGTAATAAATACATCACAAAACTTTTAGTTCTAGTTTTGGAACCCCAGATGCCCTTTTGCCGTGCAAGCAATATAAAAGACACTTGAAAGTATTTATTCCAAGGAGGATAAGCAGATAAAACATTAGAAAAACTAAAGAATTTTTAAGTGCCAAATAGAATATAGAGATCTTGGTAAAGGCCGGGGAGCTCCCTTCAGTCCAATCACAGAGAAGAATAGGATGAAATTTGTCTCCCGAATCATTCACACATTCACAGTAGTACAGAGCATTTTTCTTCTACTGCGTTTGAATGAATGAGCCGGCAGCTAATTCAAATCCTTTACTCATCCATAAGTGGACTGAAGGAAGCTCCCAACACCATTAGCACAATCCTCTTACAGATTCAAAATTTATAAATTCGCTCTTAGATCTCAAAAAAATAATCAGAATCAACAACAGAAAACAATTAGGAGCGAATTTGGAAATTAACCGAAACAAAAGAGAACACAATGAAAATGTAATTCACATTGTTTGCGGTTTCTCCGCGTTAATTAGTGATCATTGCAGCATAGACTTCCAATTATCCCAATCTAAATTGGCATGTTTCTATATTATCCTTCTCTGTATTCAACCAATATGCCTTCTGATTCCTATTTCAAATTTCATGCTTTACTATATATTTATGAAAAAATATGGATATAGCCTTATTGTATAATGGAAGAATCCCTTCTAATCTAAAAGCTTTAGGAATTAGGAATGTCATTAGTTGACCCAACTAGGCTTTCTTGAGCAGAAAAAGCACGGTTGGAAACAGTTCCGTTCACCTTTCCACAGTAGGCATGTATTAACGTGCCCGCCCATTGGTTGGTTTACAGATGGCCGAAAAATCTTAGGTTAGAGGCTACCACATTAATATTTACCAAGTGTGGGAACGTGATCGTTTCCCACAGTAGACATGTATTAATGTGCCCACCTCTAAACACTGCTGGCCGGGCCGAAACACTTTAGGTTAGAGGCTAGCAATTACCGAACATTGGCAGGTGATGGTTTCCAATATTGGAAACGGTTCGATTCTATTCCCAGGTGCCGGCTATGAATTATAATTACCACATTTTAAAGAGGGTGAAAAATACAGAGTGTTACCTAAAGGCTAAAAGATCATAATCCTAACAGAGATTTATACAAACAAACCCTAATTAAGGAAGTGTTTGATTCTCATTATCGGTTTACATTATAATTTCACGATTTGACCACTGTTTATCTATCTCCACGAATTTCAAACTTTCATTAAATCTACCCGACTCATTTCACCTCATTATAATCTCTCGTTATAATTCAACGACAATAATGAGAATGAAACAGCCACTAAACCACATATTGTACACATTGTGGATCCTACTATATATGGCCTTAATTACTCCAGGGCAGGAAAAAATGCTTGCATGAACCCTAACCCTAAACCTGGAAATCCGCCAGCAAGAGGAACAAAACTATATCCTGATAGATTCTAAACTACCAAACAAAAGGCAAAATGATCAGATCCAACAAAATACGTATTCCTTTTTGCACTAAAAATCAAAAACAACCAAAGGATCATAATAAAAACATCTTTTTTCACCATTAACATACTTCCAACAGATTCTTTGTATAGAGTAGCACATATGGGTGTTCATCTAGCAGAACTCTAAATATATAGAAACCAGAAGTAGAGAAAAAAAAAATACTTAACTCATTGATGTTCTTGAGATTTATCAGTCCTTACCAAAACCCTGTTGATAGATGAATCGTTTCTTTCTGTGGAGAAAAAAAAAACCCCAAGAAAGAGTAATTAATGCAGCAGATATGAATGGGAAGAAAATCAAAACAAAAACACAGAGAAAGATTAATGGAGAAAAGATCAAACGAAAAAGAAAAAAAAAATCCCAAAAAAAGGAAAGCGGAAATTACGGGACAGAAGCTGTATTTGGGAAAGAATAAGAAGAAGGATGGTATGTTTTGATATTGAAGAGTCGCTGTCTTCGTGAGAGTCAGAGAAAGCGACGGGAAAATCTCTACAAATCTGGAAAAAGGGTTGAGTGTGTGTGTTAGAGGAAGGTGGTGTGATGCAGTATTTGTAATAAGAGAAACGTATGGAGAGAGAGAGAGAGAGAGAGAGAGAGAGGAGACTTGTCTGTCTGGTGGGGTTTTCTTTGACCTACATGACGCTCTTTTCAGTTCCCTGTAGTGTGTGTGATCTTTACAAAAATCTTTTGATAAAAACTACTGCATAAAGTATTAGGAGAGCATTTTTAGGGTTAAAGAATAGCGAAGGGAGGAAATCATGAAGGCGACATTTTTAACACTTCATATTATAAAGTGGAATTTATTTATTTTTTTCAAAACTTTTCTATCTTTCCATAAAATGCATTAAACTTTTATCTTCCATTAAACCAAAAAATATGAATAGAGAAATATAAATGTCAAAATGTTATTATTGAGTATGGAATTCAAAAAATTTTCGAATGTTTGTTATAAAATCTCAAATCTCATGTGATATGGTATAGCTGGAACGACAGAAAACTATGTGGTATAAATTTTAACGATTAAAATTTTAATATTGATTTCAAATGTGGTACCATCATCATTTTCATAGTGAAATTTTCAAAAGAAGAGTATAGTTGGAACAACAGAAAACTATGTGGTATAAATTTTAACGATTAAAATTTTAATATTGATTTCAAATGTGGTACCATCATCATTTTCATAGTGAAATTTTCAAAATCGAAGAGTAGTAATTGCTTTCATTTTTTTCTCATTGGGTAATTTTCACTGTAACTCTCAGCCTTTTAACTTTTACACAATTGTACCCCAATTTTTGGACCTATCAAGCCCTCCTATCTTTAATTATCGTCTTGTTATGTCCTCACTAACACTTTTTATTCCCAACCTTTTAATTTTTACTGTTAATTAAAATTACAATTATATCTTAATTCTTTAAATAATAAAAAAATAAGAAACTCACCCAGCCCACCATCATGTCACAACCACAACCACAACCGACCCAAATGGCATGATTCTAACCGCCAATTGCCATTTTCAGCAATTAAAATTGGGAGGGGGAACCCTCCGGGGAATCGTATCATTTTAGCGGCTGTGGTGTGATGGCGTAGGTTGGATTTCTCATTTTTTAATTAATATTTAATTTTTTTATATTTATTTTAAAAAATAAGGGAGTAATGGCAGTTTTAATATGAGGTAATGGTAGAAATCGACATGTTAGAAAGGGGAAATATTAGTAGGGATATAACACAACAATAAATGAAAGATTGGGGACTTAAAGTGAAAATAACCCTTTCTCATTCAGTCACATTTCCGTTTACTATCAGTCTATCACTGTACCTCTTTTTGGCCGCCACCAGGTTCTTTATGAAAGAAAGGAATAGATTAAAATTAGAATTTTTCTTAAAATTAAAATAAAAATTATTATATTTTGAATCATTGATTTATTAATTTGTGCAATTTCAAACCTTACTGATATAATAGAAAGTTTTATAACTTAGGTGACCAGAATTTTTGGATTTTATTGACCATTCAATCACACTTGTGATTTTTGGAGTGTTTTTTAAATTTGGAAAAAAAAAATAAATGGCATTTTATGAAATTTATAACCATTGAGAAAATGGAAAATTGTATATAATTTTCAATTAATATACATATAAGGATAAATTGGGTCTTTAACAAAATATATACGAATAAAATTAGAATTCAAATTAAAGGTTTTAGTTCATTATCCCTTTTTATATAGTAGTAATAAGTACATGCATTGCACATTTTATGTAAATAATAAATGATGATTAGTGCAAAAATATAAATTTTGTTAGGCATGATTTTGAATTTTCTATACATGTAATGTACACAAATTGAAACTTTTAAGGAGATGATACGACATAGGTACTCCACAAATAAAAAGATTGTGCAATGAATTTTGACAGTTGAAATTGTAAAGATCAGTGGTAAGTTTTATTTGTAGCAATGATTGCTAAATTGCTAGATTCAAATAAGAGTACAAAAGTTTATTTAACGTTCAAAATCTCGTGTTGAGTGATGAGGAGTGTTTCATGGATCTTGCCCAATATATTGAAAATTTTGAAAAGTGTAGGAAAATTGACAACTATACTCGAAAAGGAGTGTTAAAATAGTTCGAGATTGATCTCAATTCAAGTGGTTGGTAGTAGAAGTTAACAACGATCAATACTAAGGTTAAGATAATAAAAATGGTTGTTCTTTTTTTAGATAATAAAATAATGCAACACTTTCACCTCTTCTCGTGTCAATATACTATTCACTCCATTGAATTAATTATATATCATGATAATTTCACGACAATTTATTTCTAATTTATCACGATATATAATAATTGAATGGAGTCGATAACAGGTGAATGAGATGTGGTGTGTGTATAGAAATTTCTTGTTTTCTTTCTTTTCCACCCATCAATATTTCTGTTTGAAGGGATTGATTGATTTATTTATTTATTATTTTTATTTTTATTATTTTGCTCCCGGGATTGTATTAATTATTCAAGGCAATGTTAATTAATTAATTGAAGGATAAACGTGGAATTATCAAATGCACGTTAGGACAATATTGTCTAAAAATATTTTTTCACGTCCGGCCTGTTATAGATACTATAGATAGATGATTAATACTACCATGCATGAATATGAAGGATCATTAATTCTACATTAGGAATTTGAAGGGATGGTACTTTTTTTTTTTTATCACTCCGGTAAGGGGTCAAAGTCCTTTTCCGCTTGGACTGCCCATTGATCCCTTGAAAGGATGATATTATTCGTACATAATTAATACATAATAAATAAATTGTTCAAGGGATAGTATTAATCATACATAATAAATAAATAATAGAGTCATTGCTATTTTTATTTTTCTCGCTTTTTTCACTTATTAAAACTGACATCTCATATTGGCTATTTAATATTTCTCTTGAATATCTTTACCGTCCGATTTTTTCATAGTTAATATACTTTGTTTTTGTTTTATTTTATTAATTAATTAGATATATTTAAAAACATTAATATTTGCAGAATTATCTTATTATTGAGCCAGTCACTTTGAATCCATTTGCCCTCAATTCCTCCTTTTTTTAGTATGGAATTTTCTGATAAAATTAATTATTATTCTTAATTTCTATCATAAGCTATATATACAAAATAGTAGAGTCATTGTCATTTTTATTTTTCTCGCTCTTTTTTACTTAGTGAAACTGACATCTCATCTTGATCATTTAATATTTCTCTTAAAGATCTTTGTCATCCGATTTTTTTAATAATTAATAGGTTTTATTTTTATTTTATTTTATTAATTAATTAGATATATTTAACAACATTAATATTTCTAGAATTATCTTATGATTCCAAAATTAAATTTCTCGTATATTACTACCATAAATCTCCACTATGTAATTGAGTCGGTCACTTCGAATCCATTTGTCGTCCACTCATCCTTTTTTTGGCAAGTTTAATAGTTTGTGTTCGAAAAAATGATCATAATTTTCACACACTATGTCCATTTTCGACTCATAATATATGCTTTTTGGATAGCTCGATAAGACGGATTAAATCAGTAACTTCGTCACTACTAATAACGAATTTTGGGTGTTTCAGACGTGTGCTCTTCCGATCTTGTTTATTTTTGTTTTTCCTATTTTATTTTCATCCAACATTTGTATTTTGCTCCTTTTGTTTACTCTAGTATTTTATAGATTTTATAAGCCTATTATGCCGTGTACTTAAATACTTTTACTCTTGTCTTTATATTTCAATACGTGAGAATTTAAAACATAAATCATTATATGAGTAGCAATTAAGTTCTTTAACTTATTTTTATTTAGTTGTATATCAATTTGTTTTTAATTTAATCGATTTGAGGAATATGCATGTATTATCTTTCATTATTAATTCAAGTTATCTTTATCGGATGTAACATGTATGGTCTATTTGTTAAGTTAGTATGTTTATTTTCATATTGTTATTTTTTTGTTGTCCATTTAGTAAGTTATTATATTCAGTTGAATTGTACTTATTATAGTTTTGTGTTAAGGATTTTTACTTCATTTTAACCTTCATTAATTTAAGATTTTATAGTAGGACAGCACATATAGTGTTTTCCTCTACACACACATAAACGATGTAAAATTATATAGCTTTAATTTTTTGAATAATAAAGTTTACTCCTCTTGAATGGCTTATATTATCTGGTATTCTCTTCTCGTGTAATGTACGGGTGAAAGAACTAGTATTATTTGAAGGATAAAGGTGGAAATATCAAATGTAGGTGAGAGTACTATTGTCCAAAAATATTTCGGGTAATTATATCAGCACTATACGTTTTTGTTTGGTACACTACATCATAACTATTTAATATGTCCTTAAAGTTTACTTCTTGTTATAAGTATATCCTTAATTTATTTTTCGTTGGATCTTAGATCTTTAACATTCCATTACTAGAAGATCTTTTTATATTTATAGTTTTCGTCCAAAACTTTCTTTACACCAGTGTCAAAAGACGAATGTTTAAGTGACAATTTTAAATAATAAGTGAATAATAATTGCAAAATATGTTCACAATTTACTCTAGTATAATATTTAGATATTAATCATTATTTACGAGCCACATATGTTTATTCAAATATTATCCATAAAAATTCAATAAAAAATTAAGGACAAAATTAAAGTATCATATAAAGGTGAACACATTCTAATGCAATTTGAACGTGGTGCTCTGAACAAATTTTATGGTTCGAATATAATTAGTCAAATATTTTTCACATCCAGCCTCGTCACACAGGTATAGAATAAATAGTTAGTATATAGACTATATATCTTATAGACTTCTAAACTAATTGAGATAAGGTTAATTGAGATATAAATGTTTATACTACACAAGGGTAATTGAGATATATAAGAGTAGAATTTTATTCTAGAACCATCAGTTGCTGGTTGATTCCTCTTGATGGCAAATTGGGAAGGGTACGTACGATTGTAATGGGCAAATGTTAATTTTTATTGAAGCACATTATAGAGTCGTTTTCATAAGAAAAACAATTTGTTCTAAAATATTTTGATATGACAGTACATATTTGCCATTTTAAGTTTCTCTTTAATTCACACTTTTCAAATTTTATATTATTATTAATATTATTAATAATATTATTATGACTAAAAATATATAATATAATTGAATAGAATAATAAACAACAAAAAAAATGAAACTTGTTGTTTCCTTAGATAATTAATATATATTATCATATAAAAATAATTATAACTTAAATGAAAATTTTTAAAGTATATATGGATATTACTTATTTAGGGAAATTTAGACATGACACCCTGTTTTTTCAATAAATTGCACATATACCTTAATTTTGTTTATTTTGCGGATTTGCACTTAATAGTTGTATGTTTGCATCCATTTTTTAAGCGGTATTTTTTATTATTTTTAATTTTATTTGGGGTTTTTGAATTATTTAATATATTAAATTTATTACCTAAACATTATCTGAATGTTCCTTTTTAAACTTTCACGTAATATTCTATAAATCACGTCTATGATATCTATCTGTATATTTTTGAATTTAAAATTTAAAACATGTAAAATAATCCTGAGTTAATATCTTCTTTTTAGTTAGTTGAATATGTTATTTTCTTAATTAATAATGATAATTGGAGTTAATTATTTTTTGGATTTATTTTCATTAATTAATTAATAATGTCTTTCTCCTCTGTGTTTTCATTTTTATCATTATCTGGCTGTGCTATTAGGACATTACCTTTTCTCTAGAAGGATTATAGGCTCACACTTCATTAACATAATAAATTAACAAGGATTATACATGTGTACATGTTCTTGCTTATGTCAATTATAATTAATTGGATGAATCTCTTTGAAGTTGTCTCTCTTCCTCTTATCTCAGTCAGACGCCATTTTATTCCCACACTTGTTAGGGATCCAACTTGTTGGCTGGGGCTGAGGTGGTGATTGTTCCTTTTTAGTGGTGATTGTTCCTTTTTATGTTTGATAGATGCGTAGAGATGCCTCGTTCATATGATATTGGTACATGTCACTATAAGAAATGTTGCCTACAGCGGCGACAATTTCCGACGACCCCGAAATTCGTCGCTACAGCTTTGGTGTGATACGACCGGATCAAATGATACGTTATGTTGGGAGAGTAGTTGATATTGGAAGCCAACTTGTTAAGTTCATGATTCCTAACAGCATTTTTCATGTCACTATGTCCCTCCCTTCGCCACTGGGTTTTATACCGGTTACTACATTGTCTGTTGGAACTGAATTACAATGTTTGTAGTCTAACATATTTTGTTTAAGTAATACGGTACTGATTTGTTTCTGGTTCATTTTAATCGATTGGTGAGTACTTTTTGTCCAAAGAGCTTTGGTATAAGGGAAAGATCAGTGTCAAAACAAATAGCCATATCTTCTCAACATTGAAGCGGGTTTTCACAGCGTCTCAGCATGGAATAATCCAACGATTTTAAAGATTGAAGGTAACATAATACTACCACATACTTTAAGACTGAGTGATGAAGAAGTGGGTCTTCTTCTTAGGAGGAAATGTAAAAACTAAAAATTAAAACTTCTACCCATAAATTTTGTGGTGGGTAACATATGACATTACTTACTACACACATATGATTTTGTTCACCCACCCATTGTGCGCGTGGTTACACCGCCCACTTTTAAGTGGCGCACATATGGCCGGACATGACGCACACATGACCGCCATATGTATTAGTTATGTGTGTGTTATGTCAGAAGTGGACGGTGTAACCCCGCCCAAAATGGGTGGGTGAACAGGACTCCACATATATATACAAACCAAGTGTATTTATTTATGCAGTTATTTAACGAAATTTTCTAAGGAAATAGATCAGGCTCAAAAAATGGAGCGAGATCTCTCACACGGCACAAATTTTCTATGGCGTTGTTAGATTTGTACCACGTGAAAGATCAGACTCAAAAAATGGAGTCTGATCTATCTCTTTAGAAAGACAGGCTATTTAACATGAGCTCTGATACTCATTAGATGATCTCAACTTCGTTTCATCCGAAATAGAGGATTTTCTTGATGTATTTGGTATTCGAGTAATGGGTGTATATGCACAATTAGTTACCCCCACTACCATACATAAGTGTATCAGGGACAATCCTATTGTGGCACCTTTATAATTAGGTGCCATAAACGTATGGATAAGTATGGATGTACATCAATACAAACATCCACATGAGAAGGGGGTGTCATAAAGACACCTCCTATGAGTGCTAGAAAATTTTTAGTATCAATGAATATGCACAATTAGTAGACATGAGTGGGTTCCATTTCATCTTTTGCAATATGGTGAAATGATATAATTTTATATGTTTAGCGCTATAAATGGTACCATATGCATGCGCCATCAGAACAAGACACATAAGTCTAGCCCGCTACCCATGTTGACCCGTTGCCAATTGATATGATATGCCTAGATGCACGTCACACATGCATCGGAAATTGAATACTGACAAACGTCTGAAATTATACAATTTTTTGCTGTAATCTCGAGCTAGGTGTATGATGTACATGATTTCAATTACCAAACGTTGCAATCAATTTTTTGTCAAATTTTGGTGGTCCAGTAATCTAACGTTATTATAGTGCATGCAAATAACAAAACATTATCGGTTTTAAAACTGTTAAAGAATCCAAAGATATTGTTTTTAATATGAAAAGTGTACATTATATATCGCCTAAACAACACCATTAATAGAATGGCTGCAGCCACCCACCATTAATTATTTTAACCTTAACCTTAAATCTTATCATTAATCGTATTAACGTTGATATCAATCTTTTTATTTTATATAGGAAAAGAAAACAATATGCTTATGTATCGTATATCTATTGGACCAAATAAAATTGATTACCATAGGACAGAATCTTTCATGTCAAAAAGTCAAAGGGAGATTAATTAATACTTGTTTAATTCAATCACTTGCAAAGTGGAAATAATGACAAGGATTAATGACCTTAATCCACAATTTCTACAACATTTGGTAAGTTGGGTTTGACTACATTGAATTGAATAAATGAAAAATAAATTAATTAATTACAAGTCTTTTTATCAAAATTAATTACATATTGAGCAAGTGTTTGTCTAGCTAATTATTTTATTCAATCCAACTTACCGACCCAAATAAATTCATATCCTGCTTCTACGAAATGTTTTGACCTTTGTTTTGTTTGATAAAAGAAAAGGAATAAAAATAAAAAAACACATTGGATTCTTTGTATGGATGGATCATTTTCTTGCTCAATTGGCAACCAAAAATTATTATAATTGGACAAATTATTCATGACAATAGTACCATTTCTTGTGGATTATAATTTTGCTTTTGAATTGTGCTGCTAGCCTACCCATGTGGACAGGTTATATCTGTCTCTTTCACAGTTCATCTTATATTGCTTTTCTTCCTTGAAATAAAGTCTAGTGTGACTAATGGATGGGATGGATGATTCCATTCTTCTCCGTACAATTATTCCTTACCAACATTAAAAAATATTGACAAATAAGTAAATGAAATCGAGAATAGTACTAATTTTTTTATATTCACAGTGATTGTCATTATAACATTTACGGTCTCACACGTGAATGCATATATGCACATCATATGAGACGAAGTGTGTCATAAGAGTACTCACCACGAGTGCCATAAAATTTCATCGAGAATAATACTCAATTTTTAAGCGCAAACCGAATATTTGTCACCCTTGTGAATTTTGATGCCTGAAAAAAGTAACCACAATCAACAAAAACTTGAAAATAGTGAGAGGCAAATCAGTGGTCATTGAGGGGAACTTTGAACTGCACATTGCTGAAGCAACCAGAATGAGAGAAGCACTTAGTTGGATCAAGCCGGCAGTACAATCTACCATAGTGGACAACTCTCGTCTTGGAATGCTTGCCAAGACTACCGCGGAAATGGCACGAGGAATTGAGGGACTAGACTATGCTTTGTCTTCAGAGATTTGGGAATCACATTGCTCATAGACTTTGGCTGGCCAGTTCTTTGTTAGACTATATATGTAAAATAGAGTGTTTATCGCCTAACTTTTATTTCCGATGTAATTCTTGGGCTCCAGGAGAACCATCAATGAATAAAATCTGTTGTTTAGGAAGGAGGAAAAAAAAAAGAAAAGAAAAAATAAATCAATGAGAGGCACAATTAATGCGTGCTTTGAGAGAAAAATTGGGTAGGGGACAAAGGTCAAAAGGCCCGGTTTTCAAAGTGTTAATAGAACTTCGTATAAAAATAGTACAACTTTTATTTTACAAAAATAGTTTAGTATACTATATCTATCATAAAAAGATAATCTACTTACAAATATGATTATGTCTTTAATTTTTTTTATTTTCATATATGTCCCTAATTGATCTATTTATTATTACTCCGCGTCAATTACCTATGTATTGAAAATATTTTTAAATAATTAATGAGACATGATAGTACATATATATATGGGGAAAAATATAGGTAAAATTTAATATATTTCAATAATATTAACTATTATTTCTTAACTTGTATGAAAATAACTATTAAACATTGTATATAAGGTGGGAGTACCTTTTTTAAAAAGGCTAATTACCACTATTCACAATCTTTCACATTTGTACGTTTTTTGTCCCTAACCCTGAAAACTGGTAATTTTACATTCAATTATCTAACCCTACAAAAATGGACTCTCATCCTATATAACTTTAATTATTATTATCATAGAAGGCAATAATAATAAATAAGTAAACAAACGTATCAATATTAGTAATATTTTTCTAAACCATATGGGCGTCATTATGTCCCCATAATAACACCCACATACGTGTGAAAAATTTCAATCAATATTGGATTTTTAACAAGCTTCTAAATCACGTTATTATTGCAACTCAAGAAATCATGTTATTGTTAATGGAATAATCCTATTTATCGATATCAAAGACTAATCTTCAATCTAGTTGTTATTTTCTTATTGGCTGTTAAATAAATATAAACACTGTCATGTATTTATGTATCCCTACTCATCTCGAATGTAATAGTGCCAGTTAGACATTTAAACTGAAAATCGGTCTCTAGTCTATTTAAATAGCATCACTCTTATTAATATGCTCTTATTATTTTTAATTTAGTAAATTTTAATTAGCAATTAGAGGGTATTATAATTATTTTTAAGTTAAAAGAGTAGATAGCGTAAGAGAAAGTGAAAATTGATGGTAAAAATAAGAGTTTCTACTTTCTAGAAGTTTAAAAAAATGAAAAAAGGACAAACATGAAAGGCTGGGGTAGACAATAGTGAGAGGCACAATAACATAGGGTGATTTTTTTTTTTTTTGGGTAAAAAAATAAAAATAAATTATAGTGCGTGATTTGGGTGCCAACGAAGTGAAAAATTGGGTGGGGGTAGGGGGAAGGACTAATTATCACGGTGTTCATTCCCTTCCTCGATTATATATAGGCTTGTTTTCCTTGACGTTTCAAATATATAGACTTATTTCTAGTTGGGTTCTTTAAATAAAAATCATATTTCTTGACAGTGATTTGAAAAATACACTGTTATTTGAAATTATTTGCAAAACTATCCCATTCAAATTCAATTATAATAAAAGTACCCTTATCAATTTTAATTAATTTCAAATTTTTATTAAATTTAATTTTAATAATCTATTAATATATAAAAGTACTTGAGTGGGGGTCTTCTTTTTCCCGCCCATTTTCATGTGGTAGAACTTGCGGTCAAACTTTCGTGGTAAGCCTTTTAACTTTTTCTATTTATTTTTTTCCTTCATTTTAGCCGCATTCTTAGCACTTTCCCAGCAGAATCCTTCTTTCCTGCAACTTTCTCTTTCAAGTGAAGTCTTATCTATGAAATCATTTATTTATTTTTTATTATTTCAGCAGAATTCTTATTTCTTTCCAAACAAATTTGTGCCTCGCCTCGACCTTTCCGTTTCTAGCAATGGGTAATATTTAATGCGAAATCAACGTCGATAATCCCTTTTTTTCCTCCGTAAAATGAGGTTCTACCATTTCACGGTGATCTGCAGTATCAATTTAACTTGGTGGTGATCTTCTAAGGTTCAATTTAACTTTGGTTGATTTGTAGTATAAACTATGTTGACTTACCAAAACTAAAATTGTCTTATGTTGTTTTTCTTATAATACTTCATTTCTTTTTTTAGAAACTTGAAAAGTTTTCAAAGTGAGGAATGCAGACACAAGGTGCAGAATTGCAATGGTAGCTGCATGAAAATTTAAGAGAACTAAGTTATAAAAGGGTATCTTTTTGTTTTGTCGCTCTCTGTTGTACAAAGTGATTGTATTTTTCTTCCCCCACTGCGTCTAATTCTATTTAAATTGTGAACGTTCAGTTGAACAATTTTTACTCTAGATGATAAAGAATATATTAGGATTATGTTGAGGTCAATCACATGAATGATGTTATTAGGGATCCGAGAATGATGATGAACAATAAGATAATGAGGGATATGTGCCTAATGATATTGTTGCTGATGTGCAAAAGAATTTAGAAGTAAGAGATTGACAAATTGTAAAGAAAATGTCAAAATGAGGAAATTAAAGATGCTTGCATATATTCGTTATGTGTTACATGACATGATGATTTTGACATTTTGTTATTTTAATTATCAAGACATCGTTTATTTATTTATTTGTTTGTTTTTATATTGGTATATAGTTTATAAGTTTTGAGATGTGTTATGATTTATTATACTTAAAATAACTATGTATCCACCATTTGCATAGTATAGCAACTTTTTGGTTGAGTTATGAAATATTGTATATTAGTTATGTCTCATGTCAAGACTTACGTATCACATTCAGATGGTAAAACACATTTGTACAGGAAAATTACTTATTTTTTTAGTGTCGTATGATGAATTGTGCACGATAAATCAATCAAGTACCCTTCTTTCAGTGCATGAAGTAATACATACATGATAATTTTTAATGTCAAAATTTTGTTTGTTAGTTTACACTAAAAGTTGGTCCGTAGGCATACTTTTATGAATAATGCTGTGTAGTATCAGTTGTGCTTAGCACCAATCTAGGTGGCATTCAATGTGTCATTAAATAATAAGTAGAATTAAATGAATAAATAAATGATCCACTTAATTCAACTTATCATTTAGTGCCACCTTGATATGGTGTCAAGCATCAGTGGTGCTAAATAGCATTACTCTACTTTTATATTTCTAAATTTTCTTTTTCTTTTTTTTTTCTCCTTTCCCTTTTTTTATTTTTATTTTTTTATACAGGAGGAAATATGGGAAATGAGAGAAATTAGTGAAAGAATATATGCGGTTTGAACCGCATCTTCTCTAATCGTTGCACAAAATTGGAACCACTCTAAAAATTTCATAATTTAATAAATAGTTATTAATTATTACTTTTCGTGCATGAAGAAATACCCATGAGAGTTTAAGATCAAACTTTTATTTTATATATCAACATATGCTCCCTCCTTCTCAAATATATAGTCCACTATTTCTTTTTAAAATATCCCAAATATATAGTTCTCTTTCTTTATTAAGATGTTTAATGTGCATTATTTTACTAATTTACCTTTATTTAATATATACTTAGATAAAACTATCAATTCTAAATTATATTCATTAAATTTGGTAAATTAGAAACACATTTTACAAAATATATGTTTCTGATATAACTCTTAATCTATATAAAGAAGTAAAGTGACCTATATATATTTGAGATTGGGGGAGTACTTTTATTTCTAATTTACACTTGCATTGTCTAGAAATAATTAAAAATTAGTCCATCACAACATCAATTACACAACTCTACATTCCTAACGAATAATAAATAGTAAAAGTGTAATAATTAATCCTCAATTAAGCTAATAAAGTCTAATGGCCAAGAGTTTAAAATTCATTTAAACGGTTAATCCCATCATATTAATTATTATTACTACATTATTATTTACTTTGGAGGGATTGGCTAATATATATGAAAATTTTCCTTCTTTCTATAAATTCACTAAATTTTTTACTAACTCAGTTCTAAAAAGATGGTCATATTCCCTTTTTCATATAAACCGTGTTTCATTCCACTAGTACTAAGTTTCTTGGTTGGATTGTTTCCTACGATGCCACCTGCTAGAGTTCAATCAAGTGGAACAACGGTTTATGTAGGTAATAATATATATACGCAATTTAAATTACTTGCAATTTGGAGATCTTAAAAAAATTATATTTATATCATTCAGGGATGGTCCTGGGTTGAGACAGATGAGGCAGCCGCCTCAGGCCCAAGACAAATAGGGGCCCAAACGAATTTGTTATACCTGACCCAATATTCATATCATTTTTTTTAATGTTTTCAAGGCCCATATTTTAAAGAAAAAGGCCCAATTCTTTAAAATTTAAGGGCCCCTTATTTTGGCCCAAAATTTCTTTCCAGATTAACAAAAAAAAAAAAAAAAAATTCACAAACAAAACACGATTTTTGAGCTCAGTCGACAGTCACACACACACACACGACTCATCCCCCTCCCAAATCCCTAAATTCCAAATTATGCCAAATATCCCAAATCCCAATTTGAGACTTGAAGAACCCTAATTTGGTAATCAACAATCAATCTCTTTCGCTCTCAATCCGCCATCATCTGGAGTTTCTGTCGCGTTGCCGGTTGCTGCCTCACCCTACTGCTGTCGCTGCCTTTGCTGCTGCTGGCTGAACTGCGCGCCTGCGCCGCTCCCACGCCTCGCCCTCGGCCGTCTACTTCTGCCACCAGCACTGTCGCCAGCCCGCCAGCCTTCTTGGCCTCATCTCATGGATAAATGCATTGTAATTTCTAATCACCCCAACCACATTATTTGATGTCTTTAAATTTTTTTTAAAGATGGCCAACAATACCTAGAGATGATTGTTGATGATTGTTGATTGTGTGTGTATAAATGATTCTATCTTGAGATGATTATCATTTGCTTGCTTAGATGATCGTAGACGGTTACAATATTTATCAGTTGATCTCTTTATTTCTATTTATTTTTTTATTACTACATTGACTGAGACCGGAACTATAAATTGTGTAAATCGGGATTGAAATGGCAGTTTAGCATATATCTGAAATGTGTCTCTTCATAGCAAATTTGATTTGGAGGTTCATTTGAGAAAGATTCAACATTGTATAGTCAAAATTTGAGGATGATAAGTGAGAAGTTTGTGACCATAAC
>CAVNYN010238742.1:0-37309 GCA_963692815.1 Nyctanthes arbor-tristis | reverse complement strand
AAGACATATAATAAATTTTATTTTTTAAAATAGTTTAGTAAGTGCAATTTGAATTTGTTTATTTCATTAGGAAATAATTATGACAATGTTGGAGAGAGAGAGAGAGAGAGAGAGAGAGAAAGCGAAAAGAGAAGTTAGCCCCGAGATATTTGAAGTGAATTCTTGGTCAATTTGGGTTTTCGGATTTTAGTTTGATTTCAACAGGTAAGTGGAGCTTTAATTTTACATTCTGTTTAATTTGGGTTTTTGACATATATGGTTTCATGTGATGAATTTTGAAGGAGTAATGACTAGTTTGTTAATATAGACCACATGCATTTAAATTTCTTGTAATATATGAATGATATGAGATTTTTAAGGTTTGAAGTTATTGGTTTTAACTTAAGAAATTAATTAAGTGCATTTAGCTCTCTTTTTACTTTGCCATATGTTAGAGGATGTGAATATTAAGGTGATTATTAAAGGACTAGTTTATTATACAAGGATCCAAGAAGAGTAAATTATGCTTTGTTTCAAGCTTTTGTTTTGAAATAATTTCTTAAGGCTTGCAATGTGATATTGAGGCTTTAAGTTTTGGGATTTAATTATGTGGATATGAGTTAAATAAGGAAAGTCACGGTGTGAAATTATTCATAGACATGAAACTGGAATCAAACAAGACCTAGTACAAAAATATGTGAAGTTAGTATATGAAATCATGGCTTTAGAAGGAAAAATTAAAGCCGAACATTTTGAATAAAGTATTATTTGGGTACTCTAAAATGAAAATTCTCATGGAATTGAGAGATCGGAAGAGCACAGTGTTGATATTCATGGATTAATTGATATGAAATGGTGATTTGAATCTAAAATGGAATGCTATGAAGTTAGTGTTGAGTTTTGTGGAACCAGGAATGTAAATATGGATTCAGGAGGAGTAAGCTGAAAGTTTATGAGGGTCGATATAAGTGCTTTAATGCTTTAATAGCATAGTGTTGGGAAAGATTTCGAAGGTAAGTGGAGTCAAGGGCATAAACAAGTTTTGGACGGCATTTTGTTCCAAAAGGAAGTGAGGAAATGTTGAAGGATTGGAAGGAAATAATATGCTTGTAACTTTAAAGAGTGTTATATAATAATATAGACAGATGGAGATAAGGTTAAAGAAAGTGATATAGCTTGATAATATGTCAGAATTTGTTGTAGTAGTAATTAAATATTGAATGTAATTCTCATATTATGTTACAGGAAGTCGGGAAAGAATTAGAGTCAATTACGAAACAAGCTAGATTTCCATATATAGCCAGCAAGTGGAACTTTCCTCTTCTTTCTTTCTAAATGAAAGTCTATCATGTTTTGATTTCACATGAGTTTGCTATATTTTATGATGATAATGTATTTCTATGAATTTTCATAGAAGCTAATATTTTCTCTAGATAAGTTCGTATGGATTTTTATATTAAATGATGCTTTATGATTTTTAGAGAAATGTTTTGAGTTGAAAATGTGATCTATGGATGTGAAGTGCTAAAACGCCCAAATATGTATCCTATGTTATTATTTATGCTGCGTAAGGGCGAACGGCCAGTGGCTCAAGTCGTTGATATGAAATGCCGCACAGACGAAGGGACCTATTGTGCCAGCTATGGCTCAGGCTGGTTATTGTACCCGCCTAGGGTGAAAGGGTCATCTGGTAATTATGACCTAAGCTAGTGTCTGCACGCATATGACTTGATATGATGAATATACAATGGAATGAGATTAAAGGTACTCTTTGGGGTAGATTATATGATGGCTCTTGGAATGAAATGAATTTACATGATGTTTTCTAGCACTGTAATGATGCTATAAATGTTTTGATGTGAGATGAATTCATCTTGATGATATTATTCAATTTATATTAAAATTATGAAAAATCTAGAAGTAGCTTGTACATTTTATTGGAGATTTTGCAAAAGTTATATTTTGACTTTTCAAAGCATTTTAATTACAAAAACTCCACTCACTGGGCTTGTTAGCTCATGTGTTTTCCTAAATGATTTTCTTTGCAGGTAACAATTGGAGTCTGGGCAATGCATTATGGCCGAGCTTGCTATTTCAAGAACTCGAGCTACCATATAGAATTTGTCATAGGGACTGTTATTATTATGATTTATAAACTTTAACCTTATTAAGTTTACTAGTATGCATTGGGTTTCTCATATGAATCATTCCCGGATTAGTATATTTCTTCACATATGAAGTATTGTAAATTATAATGACGGGAATTCTTATATTGTGAAATGTTATGGGCTTGACATTGGGAGTTTACACAGGTTGGTTTTCTTATTAAATTAGGGTAGATATTGCCAAAATTTTTCTAGGATAATTAGCATGTTTAGGTTTTTGTGACGAATTATTAGTCACGACTACATATATTGTAGCGAATATACTTTATATAATGGCAAAATTTGCCATTGTAAAAAATTGAATTTTTATCACATTATTTGTAAGGAGTGGTAAATAAAGCGTGATAAAAAGAATTTATGTGACAGAAAACTCGACTATCATAAAAAAGATTATCTTTTACCACAGTTTTAAATTGACCATCACGAATAATATAATATGTTATTAATGTTTTATTTACCATGTTAAATAATATATATCTTTTGCCACAGTGGGCAAATTACCGTTACAACTAAACACCTCATTTTTTCACAACCCGCCAAAATATCCCTGAAACTTATTCCCCTCCCACCCTCTTTCTGTGTGCACATTCTTCCCCCCTCCCGCCCTTCTTTCAGTACGTTTGTTCTTCCCATATTTCAGAATTCTATCTCACAAGACCAATTCTCTTCATCCATCACCCATACTTTTGTTCTTTCCCTAGTTCAGAATTCTCTCGCACAAGACCAATTCTTTTCATCCGTCACCTGATTCCAGAGGAAGGCTCGTTATCTAAAAATTCTAGGTAAATCACTTGTTCTCAACTAGGACTGTGAATTTCTTGATGCTAATTCTTTATGTTTTGTTCTAAATTCATCGCTTCATGGGTTTTGGGTGTATAGATATATATATTCTGATATTAATTAAAGTTTCCTCCTTTTTTTTGTTTTTGGATTTTAGATTTGTGATTCTTGAACAAAATCTAGGTTTTTGAGTTCACTAATCAGGTAAGACTCCATAATTTCATACTTATTCAAAAATGTAGAGCCTACAGTGTTGATTATATTTTTTAATATGATTAATTGTTTCTGATAAGTGGATTTATATTCAGAATGCCTACTTTGGATGTTTGATTTCTCTCTCTCTATTTTTTTCCCTTGATGTGTAAAGTATAGGTGTGCTGATTTTAGCCTTTTTTATGCATCAAGAAGAATTTCTTTTAGTCATGGTTAGAGTTGTAAGGTTAAAACTTAAATTAAAAGCTGTATTACCGAATAAAGACCGAGAACAATAACTCATCTATAAAAATGTAAACACATGCATGTAAGGTTAGTTCAGATATATGTCCACCATAACAAGGAACCATCTGCCATACAAGTATGGCATGTTAAATGGGAAGTGAGCCCCCTAACTACATAGTATAGAATGAGAATAGTCCACGGTGAATCTGTGGAGTTTTTTAACACTCCAGGAATATGTTCATTGCATTAGTTTGTTCCAGAGTTCGAAATAAAACTATCAACAAAAAGCATGCTATTTATTTCTTGTATAAAAAAATTAATTACAATAGCAAACAAGTGGAGCAGTAATATATACTAGTTAAAATTACCAAAGTATGGTTCACATCAAGTAAATGTCTATTGTTAACCAAATTACAAGATAGAATTAATTTCCTCAAGACCATTTATATCGTCCACCTCTACTCAGCTATGAAAGAAAAGGGTTGCAATTTTTCTAGATATTGATTTCAAAAACGATAAATCCATGACTGTTTAATGCTAGAGAATGGATGCATCTGCTTCAAAGTGACTAGTCATTTGTGGTTGAAAGAGCAACAAACAGAACCTATAAATAGTCCGTAACAATTTCCATGTATGCCATGACTGATAAATTCTTTACTAGTCTTACAAGCTCAATAGTGGATCCTAGAAGCATTGATACAAAGTTTCAGATTATTTTTTAACACAATATGATTGGAAATTACTCTTTTTTACTGTTCTAGCTGATTTTTTTTCTTTGACAATTGATGGTCTGCAAATTTAAGACTATATATATTACATCAATAGAAATAATCTTATTGTTCTTTATCGCTTATTGGGTAGTTAATTGATATATTTATGCTCATAATTGATCTTTATTAGAGTTTTAGAACCAGATTGTTGAAACATGGCTAGAAGAAAGACTCGAGGATGGACCATGCATGATAAAATTCATCAAGCATGTGTAATCAGACAAATAATGAAGCTGCTGAATCAGTTCCAGAGGATTTGATGGATAGTAGTGACAATATTGAAAATATTGCATCAAGTAATGTTCTATATCTAGTAATAAAAAGGTTGTCACTGGCTATTATCATATCTATAGTTTTTCTATTTTCTATGGTTCTATAGTTTCTTCAAACAGGATCATTGAGTTGCTTTACTATGTTTGTAAATGACTATATAATCTAATTTAGAAGTCAGTACTAGCAAGAAAAGAGGTCGAGGTCCTGCTATAGGTCCTTGAATTGCACCAAGAGAGAAGTTAGAAGTTGAGTGGAATGATATGAACCAACTAATTGGTGATAAGAAAAATCAGTTCGTTACTTTATTGGTAAAATTGCAAGAAATGGAATGAGACTGCCTCAAACTTATATGACTTGGATAGATATGGCTGCTAATATTTTGACATCCATTTGGACGGAAGTTCAAGTAACAAAAATTTAATTTGTAATCAAAATTTGTTTCTAGATGACAATTTTAGGAAATCGTATTGATAAATAAGTGTGTGGATCAAAATGTGAATGGATGCATCTCGTAATCCAAAGGACGAGCAGACTTGTGGAATCATTGTATACTTTATGTACTTTGTCACTATGAAACTTAGTTCTAGTTTATTATGAAATTCTATGGTTTTATATGTCTATTATAGGATCATTTTTATAAGGAAATTGTAAAGCTACCTCTAGAAGAGCAAGAGTTAGAAGAAGTGAGAGATTGGATTTTTGAATCAATCATGGGACATGAAGGACATGGTCATGCACGAACAATGGGTTTAGGTCCAACACCAGCCCAAGTTCAAAAGAAAGAATGAAGTTGAGGCACAGTATGATAAAAAATTGAAAATTGTTGAAGAAAGATATGAGCAAAGGATCAAGGCTCATGAGGAAATATTAGATGTGTTACGCTCATAGATTGATCAATGGAAGTCTAATTTATCTCCAGTATCCCAGGTAAGTGTTGGTGTGTCTATTGAATTTAAAAATTTGCATGGTTTTAAGATTTTTCATGTTGCAACTCTTTTTTTCACAATTGATTGATGATACATTGCAGTTGAAGCATCATGTTTCCAGTCCAAATTATATTGTCCTACAAATAGTGATCTTGGTATATTATTTATTTTGATTATGTATTATCTTGCTCTGTTGATGCTTATATATTTAATGCGTATAGGTTCTAGAGACGTCAAGTTCGTGCATAGATCCAATTACTAGAGATCAAAATCGACGTTTGTTATGTGGTAACCATTAATCACATGATGCTATCTTATTATAGAGAAATTTTGTGTTGTATTAAGTTGTATAGTTGTTTTTGTAATAGGTGCCACATCCTTGAAGAAGTTGACAAAGTGAACTAAAGGGATCAAAAGAGAGGAAGATGAGCAGAATCATATTCGTTTTTGGTTTATTTTTAAAACTAGCAAGTAAATTATTCTAGCATGAGTTAGAATTTAAACAAGTGTTAGTTTTGGATATTAGTTTTTGAATATTAGGTGTTTTGAATATTAGATACTTAACTAGTTTTGAATACAATTGTTAGTTTTGAATATTAGATGTTTAACTGATTTACAAGTTTGTTGGAAATATACTTTAATGATACATTAATTTGAATGATATAAGCTTTGTTTTTTGAAGTATTAGAATTTCTTTGATTGAGTTACGAACTAGTTCATTATTAGAGATGACATGATAATGTAGACGAAAAATGAAAATCAATGTGCATCATTTGTAACGACAAAAAAATAGATGTGGCAAAAAAAAATTGAAAAATAAAGTATTACATTTTGTGACTTCGATATAGCTATAGCAAATGCGCTTTTTACAATGGTAATAATGTCATAACAAATATACCACACTTAGCTAATTTTTAATGGCATGTGATTACATTATAGCTGTAGTGAATACTTTGTTGTTACCAAGATAATAAGGTTGTAGCAAATACTCAGTACAAATTTAGTTTATTTGTGACGGAGAGAAAACTGTGGCAACAATATCATTTACAACAGTTTTTGTCTGTTGCGTGTAAGTTGTTCTTGACACATGCTATTTTCGACAACTATAAAAAATCATGGCAATGCTGTGGCAAATACTATTTATGACGGCTATTTGCCGTGACAAATTCTTTTGTTAGGCCTATTAAATAACACGGCTCAATAACCGTGACAATGCTTTGGCAAAGAGTTTTTGTGACAGTTTTGTAGCCTTTTGGGATAGTATTTTGCCATCACAAATATAGCAATACACTTCATCTTATAGATGGCATGTGATACATACTATCTATTCCTGTATAAAGGATGCTAGATAGAATGGATTCTAGAATCTCGTACATGTTTTTTGATCGTTAATGAGTACCAAAATGAGTTTGTTGAATCATCTAACTACATAGAGAAGTTTTGATTAGAAGTAAAGGTAACACGGAAAGACAATGGGAAAGAGAATTCAAAGGAGAAATTAGAACTTTGACTGTTTTCTTTTTAAATGGTAAAATTTTGGGTAATTTAGGTTTGGCAATAGTAAGAGTCAAGGAAAGTATTTCAGAAACTCTAAAGTTATTTGATCTTATGATGTTATATTAATTATGTTATTAAAGATATTCAGGCCATGATTGGTCATGGATTTACATGTCTATTTCCTTCACTTTTCACTTAGCCTGTGAATCAAGGACGAACGAGTTCTTTAGATAGTGATTTGATAGGGTTAATTTCATTTGAGGAATCACTATTAGCTGATAGTGTGTATAGCAATTGTTGGCTTGAAGTAAATAGACTAGACTTAAAAGTGAATCTTATACCATTTGGAATCTATGATATTGACGTTATATTGGGTATATATTACGTAGCTATGAAACATAATTTAATTGATTGTTCTCAAGGAGGAATAGTACTAAACTGAGTGAGTATGACATCATATAATTATTTTACAAGTTAGTGTCAGTCTTATTATCTTAAATGTGATATTTGATATTAGTATTGAAGTTAGAGAGTTACTCAAAAGGAAATGTAAAGTATACTGAAGAGAAATGTAAAGTATATTGGATGTTCTAATGGTGTGAGATTTTGTAATATGTTCTAGATGAATTTTAAGGCTACACCGAGTTAGAAAGATTGAAATTTTTGATTTATTTAATTTTGAGAATAGCTTTTACTTCATAATCTGGAGAAAATCTATAAAAAAGAAGAGGAAAGGAGGAGGAGGAAGAAGAAGAAGAGCTAAGAGACAAGCTATACAAGCAAGTTTCATCTTGTTTCTACCTTAATTTTCATTTAAGAACAAGTTTCGGGTTCTCTGCTAGGGTTAGTGGAAAATTCTTATAAGTTTGAAGATTTAGTTATAATCTTGTTTCTATGTCTTATTTGGGATGATATGGTCCCTTAGATATGGAAAGAAAGAAAAAAAAAAGGCCAAAAGAAGAAGAAGAAGGATGTGAAATGGGTATTGAAGTGGGAATTCGTGGTGCAATATTAGCTATGTGAAAACGAAAATGATGGTTTTATGAGTTTAGTTATCTATTTAATTAGATTCTTGAAGCATTGAATTTGTTTGAGATGTTAGAGATTTAAGTATTTGTATTGATTTAAAGATTTGGACAAGTTAAACATATTATTAATCCCTATTTTGGTTTATTTTGTGTCTAAAGATATGATATTAAAGAGTCTAAAGTTAGCTTTCAAATTGTGAAAATTATGATGGAAAGAAGGGACACCAAGGCTGATCTTAGTGAAGAAAATGATGTTGGGGCTTTAAATTCATGAAATTATGATATTTTGTTAGTTATAGAGCAGTGAAGCGTGGCCATAAGAAATGGATATATTATATGCATAATATCTAGCTTTAATATGATTGGCCACTGATGTGAAAATGAGTAAGAATTAAATTGGGATTTATTGGGTTGTTGATTTTATTCGATATGTATGAATATGATGTGATATTGGTAAAGTGTAAGCTGTAATAAAAGTCTATAGGTATTAAATGAAGGGGTTGATATTATATAATTTTTTGATGACAAAATTTAAGGGAAATTTCATTTATGTGGCCAATTTTATTTGTAATATTATTGGACATTTTATGCCATGATGACGTGATATATTTCAAAGGTTATTGTGGAGGTATGATTTGATATGTATATGTTAATCGGTGATGAACACATGATATGTTAATGAAACAAGTAAATTTAAAGAAAAGAAATGGGTAGCCCATATGCATATATTGAAGCATGAAGTTGTGTGATATTAAGGCAATGCTTGTTATTTGGAATTTGGTTTTATTTATTCTTCAAAGATTTAGTAGTTTGATACCATTTAATTTATGAATTTGAACAGATATTAAATTATCGGAAGAGATTACGAAAATCATGACAGTTGAGAAGGTAAATTAGGACAATGGGTGATTATAGAAAGAGCACATGTGTGTATAGAAAGAATGAAGGGAATGAAATGATTTGATAGCTTATGAGATTAAAGAGTATAATTGATCACATAAGAAATGAGATATCTTTGAATACAAGAAAAGAAATGAGGAAGTATATTATATTAAGTTGAAGTTAAAAGGGAATTATAGCTTAAGTGATAAATATAGACTATCACATGTGGTCTAATTAGTGGAGATTAACAATTAAGTAAGTTGGAAGTGAAATGAATGGAAAGGAAAAAGAGAGAGAGAATTGAAAGAGGCACATTATAGTTAGATTCTTATCAACAATCATGAATTGGTTAGGGGCTTAGAATTATGAGTAATTGCAAGAGTATTATTAGAAATTACTTACGAACATGCAGCTAGTAAACATGAAGTCATGTTGTATATAATTGCAACCATGATGTAAATATGAATTAAGAAAGGTAAATGATAGCTGATTTTGAATAACATTTGCCACTAAGATTTTGGAAATATGATACCACAATAGTTTACAAGATGAAGGGATATTGAAGGTGACTACAAAAGTGGAGATCCACGAATTAAGTGAACTAAACATGAGAATTATATGAAATTAGACGGAAAGACTAAGCTGGAAGAAAGTGACTATGGTTAAAATTTCATGGTTAAGTCTTGTATATACTTTAGAGACATGGTACCATAATCCATTGTAAGGTTAGTCAGCATTTGAAAAGGTTATGAGGAAAATATCAACAGGGGGCCGTACCTGAAGTGGAAAGATCACAAATGAAAAAAAGTTAAGTATTAATATACATGAATGAAGTTATTAAATTGATGAATTATGCAAGCCACATTTGAAATTTGGAAAATGAAGAATGGAAGGCATAGTTTAGAAAGACATAAATGTTGAATGGCATGACAATTCCACTAGTAAGTCTTTTGGAGATCAGAGGTTATAGACGAACTACATGGGAGAATCACGGTCAAATGAAATCTTAGTAATTTCATTTTTCAGACCTTAAGATTATTGAATTTACGGGGCGAAATTCTTTTAAAGGGGGTGAGTGTTATGACATCCCAAATTTTATTTACTTTTTTATTTCACATGGCTGCCTAAACTTAAGAGCTAATTTATATATCGACCAAAAGTCAAAGGTGGAATAATCAAATCAAGGTCAAATTTAGACTAAGATGCATTAATTTAATTTTTGGGGTACCATTTAAGCAATTAAATAAGTTTGGGAGTTACACGGAATTATATTACAAGTTGGTAGTTTAAATGAAATAATACATGAATTTAGGGACATAAATGAAGCAAAGCAAGAAGTTGAGGGACTTTGAGTCCAATTTTCCCAAATATGTAGATATTTCTCTTGGGTTTGGGTCATTTCATACAAGAGAAGCTAGCCACGAGATTTTTGAAGTGTATTGTTGATCAATTTGGGTATTCTGATTTTAGTTTGATTTCAAGAGATAAGTGGAGCTTTAATTTTACATTATGTTTAATTTGGGTTTTTGACATATATGGTTTCATGTCATGAATTTTAAAGGGGATAATGACTAGTTTTTTGTTAATAAAAATCACATGTATCTAAATTTCTTGAAATATATGAAGGATATGAGATCTAAGGTTTGAAGTTATTGGCTTTAACTTAAGCAATTAATTAAGTGCATTTAGCTCTGATTTTACTTTACCTTATGTCGGAGGATGTGAATATTAAAGGACTAGTTTATTATAGAAGGAGCCAAGAAGAGTAAATTATGCTTTGTTTCAAGCTCTTGTTATGAAATAAATTCTTATGGTTCACGATGTGATATTGAGGCCTTATGTTATGAAATTTAATTATGTGGATATGAGTTAAATAAGGAAAGTCGTGGTGCGAAATTATTCTTAGATATGAACTGGAATCAAACAAGACCTAGTATAAAAATATGTAAAGTCAGTATATGAAATCATGGCGTAAGAAGGAAAAATTAAAGCTGAAAATTTTGAATAAAGTATTATTTGGGTACTTTAAAATGAAAATTGTCATGAAATTGAGTATTGAGTTTAGAGTCTTGATATTCATGGATTAATTGATATGAAATGGTGATTTGAATCTAAAATGAAATGCTATGAAGTTATGTTGATTTTATGGAACCAAGCATGCAAATATGGATTCAATAAAGGGGGAGTATGCTGAAATTTTATGTGGATTGATAAAAGTTATTTAATAACATAGTATTTGGAAAGATTTCAAAGGTAAGTGATAAATGGTGAAAATAAGATTTGGACAGCATTTTGTTCCAAGGCGAAATGAGGAAATGTTGAAGAATCGGAAGGAAATGATAAGCTTATAACTTTAAAGAGAGTTATATAGTAATATAGGTAGATGGAGAGGGATAAGGTTAAAGGAAGTGATGTAGCTTGGTAAGAATTTGCTATAGTAATTAAATATTGAATGTAATTCTCATATTATGTTCCAAGAAGGGGGGAAAGAATTAGAATCAATTATGAAACAACTAGAGCTAGTGAGTGGAACTTTTCTCTTCTTTCTTTCTAAATGAAAGTTTATCATGCTTTGATTTCACATGAATTTGCTATATTTTATGATGATAATGTATTTCTATGAAATTTCACAAAAGTTGATATTTTCTCTAGAAAAATTCATGTGGATTTTTATATGAAATAATGCCTCACGATTTTTTAGAGAAATGTTTTGAGTTGAAAATGTGATTATGGATGTGATGTGTTAAAAAGCCCCCCAAATATGTATCCTATGTTATTATTTATGCCACCTATAGGCAAATGGGCCTATGGCTCAAGCTATTGATATGAAATGCCGCCCAGGTGAAGAGGCCTATTGTGCTAGATATGGCTCAAGCTGGTTATTGTCTCGCCAAGGGGTAAAGGGTCATATGGTACCTATGACTCAAGCCGGTGTCTACACGTGTATGACTTGATGTGATGAATATATGATGATACGAGATTAAGGTACTGTCGGGTGGATTTTATGATGACTCTTGGAATAAAATGAATTTACATAAAGTTTTCTAGCATTGTAATGATTCTATAAATGTTTTGAAGTGAAACGAATTCATCTTGAAGATGATATTTGGTTTATATTCAAAATTATGAAAAATCCAGAAGTGGCTTGTACATTTTATTTGAGATTTTGCAAAAGTAATATTTTGACATTTCAAAGCATGTTTAATTACAAAAACTCCACTCACTGGGCTTGTTAGCTCATGTGTGCTCTTCCGATCTGATTTTCTTTCCATGTAGCAATTGGAGCTTGGGCATTACGGCCGAGCTGCTATTTCAAGAACTCAAGCCACCACATAGAATTTGCTATAGAGTTTGCTATTATTATGATTTATAAACTTTAACCAAGTTAAGTTTACTAGTATACATTCAGTATCTCATGTGAATCATTCCCGAATTAGTATATTTCTTCACGTATGAAGTATTGTAAATTGTAATGAGGGGAATTCTTATATTGTGAGGTGTTATGGGCTTGACGTTGGGAGTTTACATAGGTTGGTTTTCTTATTAACTTTGGGAAAATATTGCCAAAATTTTTCTAGGATAATTAGCATGTTCACGAGCCTTGACAGTAGATTCTAACTTTTAGTTAGAATTTATCGTTAGTGCATATCACGCTTCAAGTAAGTTAGATGTACTAGGAGTACGGTGTGTCACTAGATCTAAGTCTAGGTCTAAAGGTAAGAAATGTTATAGTTGTTGTAAGCCAAGGCATTTCATTAAAGATTGCACAATTGATAAGAACAAACAAATGGGAAAGGGAAAGTAGATGAGATGAATGTGTTATCTTCTGTTGATTCTAACCCTGGTGATTACTAATTCCATTGATATTGTTGATGCTCCTGAATTGAATATGTCTGTCAAGTCCAATTTGCATTAGTGGGTACTTTACTTAATTCTATTGACATTGTTTCTACTCCTGAATTGAATATGTCTGCCAATTCCAAGTTGCATGAGTGGGTACTTTACTCTAGTGTATCGTTTCATATTACTTCACCTTGAGATTGGTTTGAAAATTTGCACCCATCTAATGATGGTTGTAATGACCCGCTCCACTGTGACATGATATTGTCCGCTTTGGGCCTAGCCCTCACAATTTTACTACGGGTTTCTCACCTAAAAAGCCTCATATCAATTGTAGTGGGTCTCTTAACTTATAAATTGGTTTTACTTTCTCTACCCAAGTGATGTGGGAATGAGGCTGTCATAATCACCCTACCTAAAGGGGCCCAACATCCTCATTAGCTATGCTTCCAATTGGGCTATGCTCACCTAAAGAGGCCCAACGTCCTTGTTGGCCACACTTCCAATTGGGCTCTGTTCTGATACCATGTGTGACAGCCTCAAATTCGTATCACTTTGGTAGAGAAAGTAAGACCAGTTTACATGTTATCAAACCTACTCCAAATGACATGAGGCCTATTAAGTGAGAGCACAGGAGCATAACTATGTGGGCTAGGTCCAAAGTAGACAATATCATGTTGAGCAGGTCATTATAGATGGTATCAAAGTAGAGCCAAACTGGAAGTGTGGCCAATGAGAACATTGGGCCCCCTTAGATGGATGATTGTGATAGCCTCAATCCCATATCGCTTGACAGAGAAAGTGAGACCAGTTTACAAGTTAAGAGGCTCACTCCAACTGACATGAGGTTTTATGGGTGAGAACCTAAGAGCAAAACCATGTGGCCTAGGCCCAAAGCGGACAATATCATGTGAAATTTGAGCAGGTCATTACAGATAGTATTAGACCAGAGCCCAACTGGATGTATGGCCAACGAGGACGTTGCGACCCTTTATGTATGATGATTGTGACAGCCTCAATCTCACATCACTTGGGTAGACAAAGTGAGACCAGTTTACAAGTTAAGAGAACTATTCCAACTGACATGAGGTCGCTTGGATAGAACCCAAGAGCAAAACCTTGCGAGCTTGGCCCAAGGCGGATAATATCATGCCAAAGTAGAGTGGGTTGTTACAATGGTAAAGCTATTCTTTGTAATAAAACTGCTAATACTATTGCGGGGATTGGTGTTTCCATTGTCAAGTTTAACATAGACTATGTGTATACTTTGAGAGGAGTTAGATACATCCTAGAAATGTTTAGAAATTTAGTTTCAGTTGGTCAGTTCAGAGATGTTGCTTTACTGGTTGATTTGATGAATATGTACGATAAAAATGATGAAGGGTGCACTAATTGCATGCAAAGGCAAAGGAAGGAATGATATCTTTGTCCCTACAATTGAGGTAATGAAAGGTATGAATCCTTCTTTATCCTCTACCAAAGTTGATCACACACACAAATGGCATAACAGGCTTGCACATGTTAGTATACGGGGACTTAGATTTCTTAATGAAAATGGTGCTTTGGTAAAGACTGTGTGTCTGATTTGTCACTTTGTGATCATTGTGTGCTTGCAAATATCACAGACTATCATTCTCCTTAAGTGCTCTCAAAACTTAAAAAATCCTTGAATATGTGCATTCAGATTTGTGGGGTCCATCATCACATCCTATTGCTTGTCTATCATTGATAATTTTTCAAGAAGAGTATGGGTTTTTCTTATGAAAGAGAAAATTGAGACTTTCAAAAAATTTGAAAATTGGAAAATACAAGTTGAGAACCAAACTGAGAAAAAGATTAAATTCTTGAGAACTGATAATAGACTTAAGTTTTGTAGCACTGAATTTGATGACATGTGTAAAGCAAGTTGCACAACTAGGCACAAGACGGTTCCCTACACCCTCAATAAAATGGTATAGTGGAAATGATGAATCAGACTCTTCTTGATAAGGTTAGATGCATGATGTTGAGTTCCGGTGTGCCAAAATCATTTTGGGGTGATGCTGTGATGACTGCTTGTTATTTTGTTGGTATTACTCCATCCATTCCAATAAATAGTGATACTCCTCATGAAAAATGGTTTGGTAAGCTTGCTGGCTATTCTATATTTCGTACCTATTGTTCTGCTTCATTTTCTCATCAAAATGAAGGGAAATTAGAACACCGGGCTAGAAAATGTGTTTTTCTTGGCTACCGCGAGGGACTTAAGGGGTATATATTGTGGGATAGAAGCCAAAGGGGGGTGAAAATCATTGTGAGTCAATATGTCACATTGAATGAGAGTGAGATGCCTTGTTTAAAGAAAGATTCTGACCTTTTGAGTGAAGGTGAGCAAGGAGAAGAGATGAATCAGTTTGATGTGGAGTTGGGAATCACAAGTGCACATGTCCTCATCACCTCTAGCGAAGTAGAGAGTCAAACTCAACAAAATAGGTTGGGAATGAGGTGGAGAATGGGATAGAGAATGCAGAGGAAGAATTAGTGATGGAAGAGCACCATAGTGAGGAAAATCCACTCGAGAATTATCAATTAGCTAGAGATAGAGAAAGAAGAAACACGAGTGATCCTAGGAGATACTAATTTATTTCTGAGACAGCCTTTGGAGTCGATGAAGAGTGAACAAACCAAAGACTGGTTGAAGGCAATGAGTAAGGAAATAGATTCTTGACTAAGAATCAAACTTGGGAGTTAGTACCAAGGCCTAAGAACAAATCAATTGTTGATTGGAAAGGGATTTTTAAGGTCAAGGAGAGTACTAATGCAAAAGATCCTTTAAGATTCAAGGCGAGGTTGATAGCCAAGCGGTACACACAAAATCAAGGTGTTGATTTAAATGAATTTTTTTCTCCGGTAGTCAAATACACTACCATTCGTTCCAAGCTTGCATTAGTTGCACATTTTGATTGGAAACTTGAACAACTTGATGTCAAGACCACTTTCTTGTATGGCGAACTTGATGAACAAATTTTCATAAAGCAGACAAAGGGTTTTAAAGACATTAAAACCAAATCATGTGTGTTTTCTTAAAAGATCTAAGTATGGTTTGAAACAATCTCCAAGACAATGGCACAAAAGATTTGATTCTTTCGTGGTTTGCATTGGTTTTTCAAGAAACAAGTTTGATCATTGCTTGTATTTTCAACATGATGATGCTAAGAATGATTGTGTGTTTTTGTTCTTATATGTTGATGATATGCTCTTGAATGGTTCATCTTCTACATGGATAAGCAAGATAAAAACAACCTTGAGCGGTGAATTTGACATGAAAGACCTAGGTAAAGAAAGAGAACTCCAGGCATGGAAATTGAAAGAGATAGGTCAAATTCTTTGTTGTTTTTGCATCAATCTCTTTATTTTTGAAGATATTGAAAAGAGTTGGCATGTTTGACTGTAAACTAGTTACGTTTCCTTTAGCTAACCATTTTGTGTTGTCTAAAGATAGGGCTCTATGCGATGATGAAGAGGTTGAGTACACGAATAAGATTATATACTCAAATGGGTTCTGTTCCATTATATATTTAATGATGTGTACTAGGCCGGATTTAGTGCTCTTAATGATGATGTAGTAGTGTACTCAGATAGTCAATCATCCATTCACTTGTGTAAGAATCCAGTATTTCACGAATGCACCAAGCACATAGATATTAGACTACATTTCATTAGAGATATTGCGTCACAACATTTGATAAAGCTTGAGAAGGTGTATACACATAACCCCTTAGATATGGGTACTAAAGTGTTACCTTTTGTAAAGCTTAGGAGTTGTTTCAATGTTCTAAACACTGGCGGTAAATAATTTCTAGTTCTATTGGATTCTTCTGTTAGTGTTTGTTTCTAATACTTCATGTTTACCTTTTGTAGGTATGAAGAGAGAAGAGTGCTAAAAGGAGGTTCTTAGACACCAAGGTGGAGGTTTGCTGGCAATATGTTGCCAAACAACCTCCTTGTAGGCGATGATGGCCAAACTAAACTTTATAGGCCATTATCGAGGATTGAAGCATTATCGACCAGTACGAGAAGAAACTTAGGATTGGAGTAACACCCATTTCCTTTTCTCAGGTCCAAGCTGGAGTTCTTTGGGCTTATATAGCTTTTTTGTTACTCCTTGGCCCAACAAGACTTTTGGCCCATTTTTGTTTCTTTGTTTGCAGTACTTAAACTATAAGACTTTCATTTGTCTCTTGAAGCTCCAAAACGTTCTCTCTGTCCCTTTATTTGAAATTCAAATTATAGCGATCTTGGTGAGTAGAGAAAATACTACCTTAGTGGTATGATTGAAATCGGTTCTTCCACTAGGTTGTAGGGTGTTGGTCATCCTAGTGTTCCTTGTAGAAGACACTACTACAGAAAAGCACAATAGCTATCATTTGTATTGAAGAATACGCATCTGTTTCGACACAGATGCCTTTCTCAGCAATGTGCATTGTAAATGTATATGCGTCGGTTATTGGGCGACGCCTAAACATCACAATAGGCGTTGGTTGTGTAAGAACAAATGACCCCTAAAGTCAATGTAAAAAAAAATAACTGTAATAGACAATAGGCGTCGGTTGTACAGTTACAACCGATGCCTTGTGTCAACTTTAGGCGTCAGTTTAGGACTATACAACTGACACCCATCGTCCATCCTTTTTTTTTTAAAATTGACTTTAGGCGTTGGTTTTGGAAAACAAGTGACACGTGTTTCTTTTTTTTTTTCTTCTTGGATACAATAAAACAGCTATTGCCAGTGATCTTGTGAACGTAAAACAACAAATGCACAAGCCACTACGAAGAAGAAACAGCACCAACACTAGCAATTTGCATATACTTTAACGCAATCATCACTAACTTAATATAAATAAATTTACAATCAATAACTACTCCAAACTATAGCAACAACGTAATCTAGTATCATAAACTAACGTAAATAAACCATTTAAAATCAAACTAACCATTGAATATAAATTAAAGTACTCCAAAAATCAATAACTATTATATTACTATATATACAACTCCAATCGTCACCATCTTAATATAAATCTAACTACAATCAATAGCTAATTCAAACGTTTTGCAATAATGTAACCTATAAATTACTAAAAACCATTATATCATTAACTAACAATTAAAATAATGTGCCCTAACTATTGAAATATACATGTTTGTATGAAAATCTATAATCTATAAGTAAACCATAGTACACAAATAGATAAGACCAAAAATCACATACAATTTTGGAGAAAGTACTCAGCCTATGTTTCCCGAACCTCATCTATATTGGCTTGAATATATGATCCAACTTTATACTCCTACAACAAACAAAAATAAATATAATTACTATGTTAATAAAATATATACATGAATGATTAGATAATTTTTATTTTTCGATAAATATACACTCATCGGATCCCAGTTGCTGAGCGCACTAAAATTTCCAACAAGTTGAAAATAAATATTAGTAATTAAACTATTAAAATTTGAAACTTCAATAGTTATTGTAACATGAGCAAGATATTTTTCATACTTCGATTAGTTTCCGCATGAGATTTTTCTTCACTATTTTCCCTGATGCCCACAACATTTTAAGCACAATTAAGTTATAATATACATATATATGAGTTAAATAAACTCAAACTTTCAAAAATAAAGACTAAAAAAAGACTATTATGCAATAATTATTGATAATTACTTAGACAGACAACTGCAGAGATATCCTCCAGAGAGTCAAAGAAGTACATCATATTTCGTTGAAGGCATAGTACTAATAGCATCTAATGGTTTCTAGAATATTTTATAAGAATGTAAGTTTGCGTATTTTAGCCACAAATAATTCAAATTAAGCCAAACTAAAACAATACATGAATAGCTGCAATAGTTCTACCCCACATGATACGGTGCTAAAATGTACTTCTTATCCATCATTTTTCCAATCGCATGGACTATGTAAGTAAAACTCGTCCCTTTAGTAGCTCAAAAATTAATAGCCCCGACCAGCTATGGCCAAAGAAACCTAATATTTTGAATCCCGAATTCCTTGGAGAAATGATCTAGGTACTTAAAACGCATTATACCAAACGTGAAATGTCAAATTAAATGTGAAGGGGAAGTCTTTGTTTCCCAAATTCAGAAAATATGTGCATTCTACCATTGCATCTTGAGCAGGTCAATTATATATGTGACAGAAACATGAATTTCATGGTCTATGCTAATGGGGTGGTGAAATACATCTCTAAAAATCGGCATATCAAAGAAACCTGTAGAAAAAGAAGTCTAATAGTTAGATTACTCAACGTTTTCAGGTTCAAAGTCTGGGAAATCAATATTGCATCGTCAACAAGATTCAGCCGTGCTGAAGAGACTTTAGCACTCACAGGCTATTTACCTTTTCCTGTGAATGCTACTTGTCTGGTAACTATTCCTATAGTGATAATTTGCTTTCCATCAAAACACGTGTAACATAAAATCTAATGTAGAAAAAAGCTTTTTGTGTAACTTCAATTCATTGCCGCATCTAACATCACTAAATGCATGGGCCACTGAGTAAAACCCCCTTCACCTACATCCGTTAATTGTTGATTTTCAGCCCTAGAAGAATATAATTGACTGCATCATCATGTACAATGTCAATTGAGGCTTTGTAATGACTGGGCGGTAGCTGTTTATCGTGTACCACCGTAGTAGCATCGTATGGGTAAACCAACCTCTCTCCCACAATTTTAGTCATATCATTGCAAAGAAAGGCGAGATGATGGACACCAGGTCAGCTTCTTTTAATATTCAATATAATGTTAACAAAATAATGTTAACTGTAAGAATTGAAATGAAGTCAATGCATTCAACAACATCATAAAGCAACACTAAGTATACCTCAATGCAAAGATGTGGATAGGGATCAACCGAGTGGCAGCTACTATGAGTCAGTGGTCTCACAGAAGGACTTGATGTCGTAGGCATTTCCATGCCATGAAATTACGGAGCTATTTCCATTCCAAAGCGTTGGAAGACAGAGGCCATCTACGATTGTACCATATCAAACTGAGCCCATCTATGCCATGGTCTCTTTCCTTACCCACTCAGCGATGCTGGCCTCCACCTCCGATGTGATCACCTATCTAATCTCATCTGGAGACATGGCCCCACTCAGTCTTCTCCCAATCCCATCAGGTCGTCTATAAAAGTCCCTCAAAGTGACGTGGCCACCATAGCCCCTGACTCGACTAGGCTGCTCCTCCTTACCAAGCGCCGCTGCTAAGATATCGCAGTATCTCTTTGGCACAAATGTCCCTTCGCTGATCTCCTTGTGCTCGTGCTTTTCTCTCTGTTTAAGAAAATGAAAGATAAATATAAGATATAGATCGGAAGAGCAAGTAACTTAAGTAAAGAAACTTACAATTTTCTTATACACCTCCTTCATTTTATCATTCAGTATGTAATAAGTACCAACTACACCCTTGACGCTCCTCATCCGAACCCAATCTAGACTGCGATCATCGATCTAAAAGATTGAGCTAACTGACCCACATGAAGAGGAGGAAGATAGGGGGTCTTAACTGCCCATGTCGCCCTCCTACAAGCATAACCAGCATAGCTTAAGTGGTGAGGGTAGTCATTATGCGCTTGACTCTGCTCTGCCTTCTCACTTTTCTTCTGAAAGTCAATTCAGCAACTACTTTAGTTTTTGCCCAGTGACAAGAAAATAATATAAATTCTGCTTGGACCATACCAAGGACTCCGGAGTTTCATGTTCTTGTATGAACTTTGCCTATATATCAGGCATAATGAAATCATAAAGCTCACAAAGAGTTTTATATTTCGGGTGCCTCTCTTTGATGTATTTTCACATTAAAGAAGTCTTGAAGTCTCTCAATCTCTTCCCAACTTCTCTCAATACAGCCTCCATCAAGCTATCATTCTCGAGATTGAATCTTTTCTGACGGACAAGAATATTGAACAATGTTATTGATAAAGTCATCCATTATACAATATCAAATTGAACCATATAAACTCATCCAATACCTTGATGTGTTCTCAAACAAGATCCTTAAGGGGTTGCTCAACTGCATGCCAAAATAGATAGTTTATATGCATATGAATCTAAACCACACTCCCCATGTTATTGCCTAATTGCGAAGTAAATTGCCCGATAGGCCTACCTTGCTCGTCTAATTCAACCATTGCATTCTATGTCTTCTTCAACTTCTTGCAAATTGTTGGACTTCTTGTCCACTTCTTTTTACTGCTAATCAGATCATCTGTTACACCTAAATTGTCAGCCATTGAGAGAGCTCACTACGTCACTACCTGCATAAAACTACAAACACAAGTACCTTAGTCTAACCAATCATATTTCAGCATAGTAAATAATATACAAAGCTACAAGTAAAATAACTAGATATTAGTACAAACAAGAGAATTATAAAGGCATGTATAATGCAGAATGCAAACAATCTTACACGATGATGCTATTACAAATGATGGTTAATTCACAGGCCTTCTCCATGATCCGAACGCATATAATTTGTCTTTATGTTATCATCCCCTATAGGTATATGTTGTATACCAACAAAGAATGGGGGGTTTCGTCAAATTGATCATACTCTTCTTCATCGATCACATCATCTATACCAACTATACGTCTCTTGCCTTGAAGGATGACTGACCATTTAGGCTCCATAGGATCAACAATGTAGAATACTTACTTTGCTTGTGATGCGAGTATGAAAGGGTCATCAAGATAGCCTAGCAGACTAAAGTCTACCAGAGTGAAACCTAATTCGTCAACTCAAACAACCCAGTGATTTTAGACCTACTTACAGCGAAAAAAAGAAGCCTTGAGAACTTTGTAATCATGTTTCCAAATTTCTTCAAAGACACTATAATATGACATTGTAACATCCACGAGCCTCCTATGATTGGCGCTAGAATATTCTAATGAAATTGTTACTAGCGCCACTTCACTGCTTTGTGTCATGCTCTTATCGTCGTGACTTTTTATGTAAAATGTGTACCCATTAACGTCATATCCTTCATAAGAAGAAGCATCCACCTCAAGTCCATACGCCAATCATTTTATTATTTTTGTAATCACCGTCGGCGTGTGGGACAACTGTTGGAGACTCTATCTCTAAACCGTGTTATAAATGTGTGATTATGCTCATTGGTCAGCCATATCCCACCCTTCAAAAGATTCTGATACCTTAACATAGACATGTGTTCGTCCAAATATGGGTGAACCACAGTAAGGTTCTACAAGATAATAAGGTGTGCCTTGTCTCGTATTTTGGCCATGGGCATGATTGATTTAAATTCAATTGTACCTTTACCTTGAAGTCTTTCCTCATGTCGCGATTTAGGAATGCCAACTATTTCAACACCGTCTAAGTAATCAGTACAAAATTAATGGCCTTCTCAGCAGCATAACCTTCAATTATACTCCCTTTCTGTCGAGATTGGCTTTTCACGTATCTTTTCAAAATACTCATGTATCTCTCAAACGGATACATATACCACAAGAATACCAGACCATAGATCTTAATTTCCCTCACTAAGTGAACAGTAAAATACACCATAATGTCAAAAAATGATGGCAGGGAATACATTTCCAACTGGCATAAAGTGATAACAACATTGACCTACAAAGCATCTAAATCCTCAGGATCAACGACCCTACAACGAATTGAGTTGAAGAAGAAGCTGAGCTTAGTTATGAATGTCTAACTTGTCTTGGCAATATACATCACATTGCAACTGGTAAGAAATGTTGCATTAGGACATGACAATCACGGGACTTCATACCAACTAATTTCAGGTTTTTCATCGACACAAGCCTCTTGATGTTTGGTAAAGAGCCAAATGAACCTTAACAGCATTCAGGCACTCACAAAAGCTTTTTTTCTCTTGTTTAGACAAGGTATAGCACGTAGGGGGCAAAAATGCACACTTTCTGGACTTCTGCAGTGCTAACTGTTCCCGTATCCCCATTTCTACTATGTCTTTTCTAAATACCAAACCATCTTTCATCTTTGCTGGAATATTCAATAATATTCCGATAATACTATCGAACATATTTTTCTCCACGTACATTACATGAAGATAGTGTCTAACTTTCAAATACTGCTAGTATGGTAAATCCCAGAATACAGATCGCTTCTTCTTATAGACTCTTTTGTAGAGGTTTAGAAGTTTTACCATACACGATATTAACACTGTCATACAGGTGTTGCATGGCTGTCGTTAGCTCGTGTCATGAGGTCGACATGGATTTGGATTTGGATTCGGATTAGAAAGAAAGAAAAGAAGGAAAAGGATTTGGCTCTCTCATAAACTTCTTTTCTGGTTAATAGCAAGCGGGTGACTAGAGTCTCGGTTCTCCCATTGAAAGCATTTTTCTTCTTTCAATACAGGTAGTCAGATGGGAGAAAGATTCGATGACTCATGAACACATTTTTCTTGCAATTATTCAACCAAAGATCAGTCGTCTCATCTTCGCAAACGGGGCACGCTTTAGCTCCTTTGGTGGTATAACCTGACATGTTACCCTATGTTGGAAAGTCATTTATGGTAAAAAAAAATCATTTCACGCAGCATGAAATGCATCCGGCTATGTGCATCAAACATCAATACACATTCATTCCACAACTTCAAATCATCAATAAGTGGAGCGAGGTACATATTTGTATCAATTCCCAGCTGCTTAGGCCCTAAAATCAACAATGACAACATTATGTACTTCCACTTTATGCACAACCAAGGAGGAAGATCAAAAGAACTGGCCAAGTGCTATATCGACTACTCATATTATCATGCGGGTTCAATCCATCTGTACATAGTCCAAGCCTAAGATTCCTGTCTTCACCACTGAATTCAAGAAACATTCTATTTATATTCTTTCACTGGGAGAATCAGCCAAGTGTCTGAGTTTTCCATCTTCTTTCCTCCTATCAGTATGCCACTGCATTTTCTTTGCATAATTTGCATTCACAAGACAAGCCTTTGAATCTAGGTACTATGGGTAGATGCTATAACACCTTTGTCGGAGGGTCTTTCTGATCCTCATGTTTGTCATAGCTATCCTTTCTCTTATACTGTGGCACCGCACAATTTGGACACATATACAAGCCCTTATACTCATGTCGGTACAAGACATAATCATTTAGACATGTATGCATCTTCTCAGTCTCCATACCCAATGGGCACAATAATTTCTTTACCTCGTAGGTCAAGCTAGGAAGCTCGTTATCCTCAGCAAGCATGTCTCTTTGAAGTTCCGATTGCCTTGTGAAACTCTTGTCACTCTACTCATTTTTTGCTTTCAAGTTATATAATTTGAGCACAACAAATAGCTTTGTGAACTTATTACAACCAGGAAACAAAGGCTTTTCGTAAAAGATGAACAAGACATTGCAAATGTGCATAGCCTCAAAGAAATCATCTTATATGTCATACGTCATTTCATCAATCCGATCATTCTGGACATCATCATTATTTTCTCTGGCCATATTAATCCCATCACTTTTATTTGTCGTGTTCTTCTCCTAAGTACCCTCATTATCACCAGTCTCATCTCAGGAAGTAAATCCTTACCAAACCAAAACCACCGCATATAACCTTTGTTAAAACCACACCTAATCAAATGGTGCTTCACTTCCATAGAGTTACGATACTTTTTCAGATTCTTACAATTATGGCAGGGGCAAGCCATCAATTCTTCCATTTACCTTTTTCTATTATCCCTGCAAATTTTCGAACTCTTCAACCCAGCCAAATATTTTAGTACGGTTTTCTCCCATGCATCCAACTCCAATCTATGTATATCTCACGACCTGTTCAGAGGGCCATAACAAAAGTTATTTATTTTTAATGGGTATTTTTTCTTGCATTATTTGATTTCCCTAACTCATTTGTATACTCAAACTTATTACTTACATATATATTTTCATCACAAACATAATCAAACAAATTTTTACATTATTCGATTTCCATAATTTGTTTGTACATTGATATTGTTTGTTATTTACATATTCATTAATTCATATCACAAGCTTAATGAAAGAATTTTTCATTATTTGATTTTCTTAACTTATTTAATATGTTTATTAAATTTTTATTTCTATCACAAGCTTAATCAAGGAATTTTTATATTATTTGATTTTAATTATTTACTTGTGTACCAATATTCTTTATTAATTACATATCGATCACTTGTATCATAAACTTAAAGAAAATTTTTTTTCATTATTTAATTTTTAGACAACTTATTTATCTTGTTAATTTTATATTTATTCAGATAACATACCTAACGAAAGAATTTTTTACTTTATCACCACTAAAGAATTTGACATAAAAAATGACATTACAAGTTCGGTTCGTGGAAAAAATGACATGTAAAGAGAACAAAGTGGCAATTTTGAAATTAATTGGCTTATTATACACATCGGTTTTTTTTCATACGCGTACATATAGGTGTCGGTTGCCATTTGGCAACTAACGGCTTTTCTTAATAATTCACGCCGATTCCTCTTTAGGAACTAACATGTATTCTAATAGGCATCGGTTGCTTGGAGCAACCGACACAACTGATGCTTATTGTCTTATATAAAATTTCAAAATCCCTTCATTTCATCGCATTTTGACCGAAGCTATTGTCTTTCCTAGCCATTTTGCGAATTCCTTAATCCCAAACCCATATTTCTACTTCCAAAACCCATAGATATCCATCCGGCCATTTCCACTAGAACGTTATCATTTCGACCAGTGGGAGGCAATGACAGTGGTGGGCTTTTAAATTTTTATCCTTTTCAATGGTTTCTCGATTTCTGGATAGCTTCTCCTCCACTTCTTCATAGTATTTTGAAGGTACTTATTCTTCATTTCTTATTTAGTATGCAATAATGGAAGAATTTGTTTACATTTCGAGAAATAAAATTCTAAGTTTGTATACATTTGGTAAATATGAATTTTGTTGGTTTTAGTGAATATACTTAATTTCTTGGACGTTGGTTGTTAAATACATTTACATTGTTGCGGGTACACAAGATTTGGTTAGATTTTATGAATTTGTGGGACTTTTATAGAAATGGAAATTGTTGCACGCCATATGTTCAATAAAATTCCTCAAAAAGATTTTTTTCCCCCAAATTGATGCATGGTCTAGAAAGATGGATAACTAAAAATGTGATGCTAATATATATGTTGTTGAAAAATATTGATAGAGAAATAAATTAAGAAAATCACATAATATAAAAATTCATTTGGTTAGTTATGCAAATAAACATGTAATTAAAAAGACAAATAACTTAAGAAAATAAAATAATGAAGATTTTTTTTCATTAAGTTTGTGATATAAATTAATGGATATTTAAATAACAAATAATACTGATGTACAAATAAAATATGAAAATCAAATACCTTAAAAATTTATTTGATTATGTTTGTAATGAAAATAGATACGTAAGTAACGAGTATGAGTAAGCAAATGAACTAAAGAAATCAAATAGGTTAAGAAAAATTACCCGTTAAAAATAAGTAACTATTGTTTTGGTCATCTCAATAGGTCATGATATATATATATATGGATCGTAGTTGGATGTATGGGAGACATGCCTCATTATAATACTTGAATGGGGTTGAAGAGTTTGTAAAATTTATTGAGGATAATAGAAAAAAGGGAAATGGAAAGAATTGATAGCTTGTTCATGCCGCAATTGTAAGAATCTGAAAAAGTGTCATAGCTATATGGAAGTGAAGAACCATTTGATTAGGTGTGGTTTTAAGGAAGGTTATACACGGTGGTTTTGGCATGGCAAGGGTTGGTTCCTAGGGCGAGCAATGGTGACAATAAGGGTACTGAGGAGGAGAACACTGTAAACAAGAGTGATGAGATTAATGTAGGTAGAAAACATAATGGTGTACATGTTGATCGTATAGATGAAATGATTAGTGATATACAAGATGGTTTCATTGAGACTCTTCATATTTTCAACATGTTCACTGATTTTGAAAAGCCTTTGTTTCCTGGATGTAATAAGCTTACAAAGTTGTCTATTGTGTTCAAATTATATAACTTGAAAGCAAAGAATGGGTGGAGTGACAAGATTTTCACAGGGTTGTTGGAACTTCAAAGAGACTTCCGAGGATAATGAGCTTCCTAGCTTGACCTATAGGGCAAAGAAATTGTTGTGCCCGTTAAGCATGGAGATTGAGAGGATTCATGCATGTCCAAATGATTGTGTCTTGTACCAGCATGAGTGCAAGGACTTCCATATGTGTCTAAATTGTGGGGCATCATGGTATAAGAGAAAGGACAGCCATGATAAAAGTGACGATGAGAAAGGCCCTCTAGGAAAGGTATTATAATATCTGCCCGTAATATCTAGATTCAAACGCTTGTTTAAAATGCAAAGGATGCAAAGAAAATACGGTGGCATGTCGATGGGAGGAAAGAAAAATGAAAACTCAGACATCCAATCGATTCGCCCCAGTGGAAGAACATAAACAAGATGTTTCTTGAATTCAGTGGCGAAGATATGAATCTTAGGCTTAGACAATGTATAGATAGAATGAACCCGCATGGTAATATGAGCAGTCAACATGGTAATTGGCCGGTTGTTTTGGTTTGCTACAATCTTCCTCCTTGCTTGTGTATGAAACGGAAGTACATCACACTATCATTGTTGATTTCGGGGCCTAGATAGCGGAGAAACGACATAGATGTGTACCTCACACCACTCGTTGACGATTTGAGGTTGTTGTGGAATGAAGATGTGTTTGGTATTTGATCCATATAGCCAAAAGAATTTCACATTACGTGCCATGATTTTTTACACCATAAATGACGCTCCAGCATATGGTAACTTGTCAAGTTATACTACCAAAGGAGCTAAAGCATGCACCATTTGCAAAGATGAGATGTTTGATCTTTGGTTGAATAACTGCAAGAAAAACGTATTCATGTGCTCATCGGACATTTCTCGCACTGACCACCCGCATCTAAAGTAGAAAAAGGCTTTCAACGGGAAAACTGGGACTTGAGTTGCCTGTTTACCTTTAACAGGAAAACAGGTTTATGAAAGCGTTCAAGATGTAAATGTAGTGTTTGGTAAAACTTTTAAGCCTCCTCAGAAGGGTCTACGGAAGAAGAGATCTATATTCTGAGATCTACCATACTAGCATCACTTGCAAGTTAGACACTGTCTCAATGTAACATACGTGGTGCGCGATAGTATCATTGGAACGTTGTGGAATATTCCAGTAAAGACAAAAGAAGGTATCAAAGTTAGAAAAGACAAGGTTGAAATGGGAATAAGGGACTAGTTATCACCTCAAGATGCAATGGTTGACCGTACCTATTTTGCAAATTTGAGAATTGTAAGATTTCCTCACTCACATTTAAGTACATCATATAAGTTTTAAGTTGACCTTTCACGTTTGGTGTAATGTATTTCAGGCACTTACATCATGTCTGCAACCAATTCGAGATTGCAAATATTGGGTTTCTTTGTCCAGCAGTGACTGCAGCTGTTAATTTTCAAGTTTGTGAGGGGCCGAGTTTTATGTTGAATACAATTGAAAAAATGACGGATAAGAAATACATTCTAATACCGCATCATGAGCAGTAAAACCATTGCACATATTAATCTTTTTTTTTTTTTTTTGCTTTGGCATAGTTTGAATTATTTGTGACTAAAATATGCAAACTTGCATTCTTATAAAATATTCTAGTAACCACTGGACACTGCTTGTGCTATGCCTTCAACGTAACATGGTGTAGTACTTGGATTCTCTGGAGGATAAGTCGTGTACATTTGCTATCAAGGAGGATTTGAGCATGCAAGCAATTATCAATAATTAATGCATAATAGTCTTTTTGCGTGATTTTGAGTTTATTTATCTTATACCGATATATATTATAACTCTAGAGTAGTTAGAAAGTTGTGGGCGATAGGAAAAATAAGGAAGAGCAATCTCATTTGGAAATCAATTAAGGTATGAAAAGCATCCTCTAAATGATTCCATAACTATTGATGTTTCATATTTTAGTAGTTTAATTACTAATATTAATTTTGAACTCACGAGAAATTTTTGTGTGCTTAACAACAAGGATCCAATGAGTGTGGCTACTGTGTGATGAGAAATACACACGATATAGTCACACAATATTCTGATAGTTCAGAACATCTTGAGAAGGTATAAATATTTATCGAAAACTAAAAATTATCTAATCATTCATGTATATATTCTATTGACAAAGTAATTATATTTCTTTTTGTTTATTGTAGGCCTATAAAGTTGGATCGTATGATCAAGCAAATATAGAGGAGATTCAAGATATGATTCAAGATATGTGAACCAAGTACTTTATCGATTATTTTATGTGATTTTTTGTCTTATTTGTTTTGAAATATGGTTTACTTTACGAATTATAGATTTTCATGCAAATGTGTACATTTCAATAGTTAGTGCACATCCTTTCAAAGGTTCATTAATGACGTAATATTTTTGAGCAATTTATAAATTATATCATTGCTAACTTTTAAATTAGTTATTTATTGTATGTAGTTAGATTTATATTAAGATTGAGATGATTGGGGTAGTATAGTAATATAGTAGTTATTGATGTTTGTCGTACTTTGATTTGTATTCAATGGTAAGTTTGGTTTTCAATCCTTAATTTTTGTGAGCTTATAATGTTAGATTACGTTATTGCCAAAGTTTGAAGTAGTTATAGATTGTAGTTTCGTTTATGTTAAGTTAGTGGTGATTGCATTAAAGTGTATGTAAATTGCTACTGTTGGTGCCTTTTCTTGATTGATGTCGATTGTGCGTTTGTTGTTTTATATCTTCCACAGGATCACAAGTTATAGCTAAATGGCCACTGCTAGTGTACTCTATAAAAAAAATGAATAGGCGGTTGTTTTACAAAAACCGACGCCAATAGTCAATTTTGGGAAAAAAATAAAATAAACTATAGGTGTTACTTGTGTACTAAGAACTGGCGCCTAAAACAACTTATAAGCGTCGGTTCTCAAACAACAACAGACGCCTATAGTTTAATTCTTTTTTTCAAGAACGACTATAGACCTCGTTTCTGTGCAATGATAGACGCCATTTGAAACCCTTAAGCTTCATTCAGAAACCAACATGTATACCTTAACAATGTGCATCGCTGCTAATAGCATCATCATCAAAACCGACGTGCATTCCTCATTACAACTGACGCCTAAACAGTTTTTCTGTAGTAGTGTGTGGTAGATTCTTAATTTATTTGTCTATTAATACTTTTGAACTACATATACATTAGCATCACATTTTTTGTTACCAATCTCTCTTGACGATGCATCAATTAAAAAAAACCCTTTGTGAGGCATTTTATCGAATATGTGGTGTACAATATTTCCAACTTCTATAAAAATCCCACAATTTCATGAACTCTAACTAAATCTTGTATACCCATAAAATGTCAAAATATATTTAACAAACAATGCCCAAGATGTTACATAAATCCACTAAAAATCAACAAAATTCATATTTATCAAATATACACAAATTAACCTAGCTAGAATATAATTATAATTCCCAAAAAGTAAACAAAATCATCCACAATTACAAACTAACCAAGAAATGGAAAAACATCTTCAAAATGCTTTGAAGAAATGGTGAAAAATGTCATTAAAAAGAAAAAGGTCATGAATCGCCGCCTTCTGCCATTGCCCGCCACTACACTGCCGAAATGGTTGCAATGTCTTGTGTGGAAGGTGGCTAGATGGAGATATATGGGTTTTGGATGTCAAATATAGATATGGGTTCAAAATGGTCCTCTTAAATTTTTTTAAGTCAGTGTTCGAAGAGCGCGCTCAGTTGCTAAAAAATGGATGTTGAAAAGGACGCGGGGTGTGCTAGATTTATAATAAAGGCATAGGCGTCAGTTGCCAGCTATAGTTATGTTACATTATACACGTCAGTTCCTAGGCGGAACAAACATGTATACTAATAAAAATAATATAAAAATTGCCACCGCACTACCTTTACGCGTTGTTTTTTCTGGGAACCAACGTCTATTCCCATTTTTTTGTCAATTTCTATTGTAGTAAGAGTTTGAATCTGAGCATAGTTTTTTGACTTTGTGTTCATCCATTTGTAATTTCTTTGTGTGATATATGAAACACCATACATGTATGTTGAAGTATATAATATGTAGATACTATTAAAATAGATGACACAAAACACATGCTTTAGGACAAAATATAATTAATACATACTAATAAGGTGTAATGTACATATACATATGGTGGAAATACCCACCATTATCCAATTTTAGATAAATCATCTTCAAACAGAATTATATTCATTAGGACACATATTCTTTCAATCCTGTGGTGTTGCTTAACAGAGATATCCAGCATGCCGTTCAATTTTTTAGTTCAGTTTGACATTATTGACTCATTATTTCAGTAGTTATCTAAATAGTTAATTCTTGAATGATTTTCTCCATCAAATGATCATTTACTATTAGCTGGTCTGGGTGAAATTCAAATCCTGCGATAACATTCTACATTTCGTTTCATTTAAGCTAAGGTAAAAACATGAAAATATCAAAAGACAAGTCCTGAAAGCATTTATCGAAAGGGTTAATTTCACAAATCGTCCCTAACCTTTCAGTTTAATCTCAATTTCGTCCCCAACTTTGTTTTGTCACCCCACAGCCCCCAATCTTTGATAAATATACACAAATCGTCCTTTTTTACACTATTCCACTAAAATTTTAATAAAAAAACGATTATACCCCCTTAAACTTTTCATATTTTTTTCAAAAAAGGATAGAAAATAATAAAAAAACTTAAAAACCACCCCACCCCACCCCCACACCACCCCACCCATCTCCACCACACGTCCCCCTCCCCACTTCGCCGGAAATCCGACGGCCTACCACCTGGAGCCGGAACTCCGATAGCCACAATGGGGGGAGAATTCCCCCCATTTCACTGCCGTTTCTGACAGCGAAATAGGGGGATTCTCCCCCACATTTGTGATGCTCTGGCAGCATTTGTTCTACCAAAAATGGCAGTAAAATTGCTGCCATTTCCAGCAGCATATGCAGCCAAAATGGGGGGGATTCTCCCCCCAATTTGTGCTGCTCTAGTAGCATATACTGCCAAAATGAAGGGGAGAATCCCCCCATTTTACTGCCATTTTCAGCCGTATTTGTGCTGTCGGAGCAGAACAAATGAGGGAGGAGAATCCCCCCAATTTAACTGCCATTTCCAGTAGCGAAATGGGGGGATTCTCCCCCCATATGCTGCCGAAAATGGCCGCAATTTTGCTGCCATTTCCGGCAGCATTTTTACTGCCGGAGCAGCACAAATTAGGGGAAATCCCCCCATTTCGCTGCCATTTCTAGCGGCGGAATGGGGGGATTCTCCCTCCCATATTGGATGCAATTTTGCTGCCATTTTTGGCAGTGAAATGGGGGCGATTCTCCCCCTATTGTGGCTGCCGAAGTTCCGGCTTCGGTGGCAGGCCGCCAGGCTTCCAGCGAAAGGGGGAGGGGGATGTGTGGTGGGGTCCTTTTTCCAAAAAATATAAAAAGTTTAAGGGGGGTATAGTCGTCTTTTTGTTAAAATCTTAGTGAAATAGTATAAAAATAGATTATTTGTACATATTTATCAAAGATTAAGGGCTGTAGAGTAACAAAACAAAAGTTGGGGACGAAATCGATACTAAACTGAAAGGTTAAAGATGATTTGTGAAATTAACCCTTATCGGAAAGAACCAGAAAAAAATCAGTTGGACCCCATGAGAAGAAAACCCATAAGAACCTCAATAGAGAACCAAATAAACAATATCCCACAAGAAACCCAGAAATAACCAGCAAAAAAGAAGAAAAAAAACAATAGCACGTTAAAGAAAAAATGTTGAGCTAAGAGCCTTGTAGATTTTTTTCCTTACCATAGAGATGTGATCCAAATCTACCTCAATTCGCCTCGAGTCGTAGAAACCTTCAAAATCAACATCATAACCCTTGCCGAGTTCAACTCTTGATCGTACTGGAGGATTTAGACCTAAAATGGCAATAACCGTGCTTTGAAAGAGTAGAAATAGAAAGTACTTAGTGCATCTCCAATGGGTAGTCGAGGCCATGGGGTGGTTTGAAGAGAGATAGAGAAAAGATAATTATTTTAATTGAAGGTGAATAAAAGGACTTGGAGGAAAAAGAAAGAGGGAGAATGAAAAAGAAGAGAGATAGATAGAAATTCAAAAATAATGATAAAAATAGAGAATGTGGAGATTAAAGTGTATTTTTAGACCTTACACATGACACGAAGAAGAAAAAGTGAGGAAAGATACTGTAAATGAGAGAAATGTAATTAAAATAAAAAGAAAATTAAAAGAAAATAAAAAACATAAGGCCGACGAAATTTTTAGGGTCTTTCTCCCTCTTTTTGGGACCATGAACCAAGACTTGAGTATTGGAGATGCCCTTATGAGCATGCGTGTTGGGGTCAAAAAAAAAAAAAGGGAGAGAGTGTATGGAAGACAGCAATATGCAGATGATACCTTTTTTGTTGAAATTGGGCACTGAATTGACATCAATTGCTACAGTAAATTACATTGAATCTTTTATATATGTTAGATAAGTTCTTCTCTATTTGTTTGAAAAGATATATATTTCTCTAATGAATTTATATTTCCTTTTGAAATAGCAAGTCTAAAACAAAAATGATAATTAGGACTGGGCAACGATTGGGCCGGGCCCAACCCGAATGCACCCCAAACAGATCGGGTAGCCAACCTAACCCAACCCAAAACTGGCCCAGTCATCAACCCGACCCAACCCGAAAATCGGGCCAGGTCCTTCTCCTCCTCCCCCCCAATCTCTTTTTTTGTCGTTTCCTTTTACGATCCTTTCAAACAAATTCCAATGGGTCTTGGTACATCTTTCAACTTCAAATTTCTAATAAAAAGTTTTTTGATTTTATAAATATAAAAAATAGATCGATTATAAAAAAATTTTATATAAAAAATATAAAAAATTTTATGATTTTATAAATATAAAAAATATGCGTAAAAGGATATTCACACATTCATCTTTTTTCCCCCAATTTTTCTACATTGATTCAACAAATATTCTTAAATGAAAAAATTATACTGAGATACAAACAATCATTCATATAAACACATGTAATCTATGAGTAATAAACAACAGACTATAAGTCATACAAAGTACCCAAAAAAAAAATGTAAGTACATCTGTCCAGTTATAATCATATAGCTTGCAATGGGATACCTCAATTTCCATTCCTATAAAAGAAAGAATCATTGAAATACTTAGAATAAAAAAATGATGACCCTATTTCTATCTACGGATGTACTTTAATTATTTTAACAGCAAAATTAAAGATGTGTATTTATCTGGTATAATTATGTGAACTATAAAAATAAAGATATGACATATGAAGAAAAACAAGCATGTTATTTGTCCAAAGTCCAAAGAAGTAACTCTTGTACATTGGAAATTCAAAGAAACAAATGTACAACTTTAAACAAATGTTAATTTAAATACTCTTGTACGCAACATATGCATAAAAATAAATACAATAACTTTGTCCAACTTTAAACAAATGATTCAACAAAATTAATGACCCTATTTCTATCTACGGATGTACTTTAATTATTTTAACAGCAAAATTAAAGATGTGTATTTATCTGGTATAATTATGTGAACTATAAAAATAAAGATATGACATATGAAGAAAAACAAGCATGTTATTTGTCCAAAGTCCAAAGAAGTAACTCTTGTACATTGGAAATTCAAAGAAACAAATGTACAACTTTAAACAAATGTTAATTTAAATACTCTTGTACGCAACATATGCATAAAAATAAATACAATAACTTTGTCCAACTTTAAACAAATGATTCAACAAAATTAATGACCCTATTTCTATCTACGGATGTACTTTAATTATTTTAACAGCAAAATTAAAGATGTGTATTTATCTGGTATAATTATGTGAACTATAAAAATAAAGATATGACATATGAAGAAAAACAAGCATGTTATTTGTCCAAAGTCCAAAGAAGTAACTCTTGTACATTGGAAATTCAAAGAAACAAATGTACAACTTTAAACAAATGTTAATTTAAATACTCTTGTACGCAACATATGCATAAAAATAAATACAATAACTTTGTCCAACTCATTGTAATACTTCAGTTTCTGCTACTTGGGTTTCATGACCAACTTCCATGTTGATATCATCACACGAATCCATGCCAAGAAATAATTAAAATTTACGTAATTAAGAAAAAGAATTAGCCATGAAGTTTCTACAGATTAAAGAATTAAGCTACTTAAATTAAGCACACTAGAGACATAAAATAAATAAATAAAATCAGTAAAAAAACCACCACGAATTCACAATCAGGGGCGTTTTGGTTCAACTCAAAACTAATCATTTGGCATGGCATCAAAAGTTTTGAAGACTCAAAAGTTGCTCTAGGACCTGATTGAAATTTCTTTTTTTTTTAAAAGTATTTTGTCTTTTTTCTCCTAAACAATCTGCATTCCCTAAAGTACATAAGTTTTGAATATAGCGAAGTTTCAAGAACACATTCATCATATAATACATCTACCTTTAAACTACGTCAACATTTATGTATGCATTCTTAAGTCTAAAATAATTACACTCCATCTCCCCAAGTAATTCTGTCAACTCCCATTCCTCACATTCCCTGATAATTTTCCCAAATATCCCTCTAAACGCCACTTCATATCCTACATGGAGGCCTATGCCAAACACTCCTCTATCAGGCCTAAATTCAACCAAGATGTACAAAGAGCAGGGTTTGACTCTGTTTTTGGGTTTTGGAGGGTTCAGACTCAGGATTTTCACTACTTCTCCAGGTGGTTAATTGTTGAGATCGGGAAAATGCTGAGCCAGTTATCCTTGACATTCTGGGAATAGAGAAATTTCATGGCACTGTAATGCACACTAGCTTATATAAGTCTAGTTCTAGGCTCAAAAACCAGAGAGTTTTGGTTGTGGGCTGTGGGAATTCCGGCATGGAAGTGAGCTTAGACCTCTGTACTAAGCGGATACACGTTAGATTCTTACTTAATGATACTAACGTCTGTTACATTTTCTCCTACCACTTAGCGGATATCTTTAGATTCTTACTTAATGATGGATTTTCCTTTTAATGTTCTAGATTGATATAGAGAAGTAACTACATAGAGATCAAATGGGATGTTAACATTGATTACACAGCCATTTTGGAACAAAAATGATATTTAAGAAAATGACATATACAAGCCAACAATTGGAACAAACAACTGGAAATCCAGTAGCAGAGGTGTGTCGATATAAATCTGTTCGAAAGGAGATTAAAAACAAAAAGGAGTAGCTTAAAGAAAATCCATAACCATTAAGCAATACTAGGAAATACCTGTAGAGGATCAAAAAATCAGGTAACAAAAACCGCCAAAAACATCAAAGCAAACAGTATAATCAAAATTAGAGGCAAAAATATTCTTTTCAATCAAGAAACAACCATTTCCTAAGCAGAACCGATGAAGCACGCAAGCATAAAGATCTGACTATTTTTAGAGAAAAATAATAATAAAGAAAACAGCCCACTTAAATTTTCTCAAAACAGAGACGAGAAAACCAAGAAGTACGGAATCAAACCCCAAAAAAAATGATTAATTTTCCTACCTTGGTCGAGTGCGTACTCGAAATTTCTATGAATTCAAAGAAGCGAAGAGGAGTGAACCGTGGAAGATACTCTCAGCTACCGGATTCAAACGTTAACATACTCTCAACCACCAGATTTGAATGGTAACATTGCCGGATTTGAGTTTTGGTGGTGGGAGTGAAGTGTGGAAAAGAACAAATGCAGCAATTCATCTGATCTTGTCTGTGTGGTTTAATTAGGGTTTATTCAGGCTAGGCTACAGGGAACGGATTGAAACCTATAAAACGCTCTATTTCGTTTCCATAATCTGACCCGAACTGTTTTCTTATTTCAAACCGATCCAACCCGACAGCCAGGTTGGTCCGGTTGTCGGCTAGATCTTAAATGTCTAGTCCTAACGATAATGATTAAAAGAAGAGAAAGCTAAGAATGACGGAAGCTAAACGGATAAAATTCTAATTTTATTTATTCTAAAGCTTGACGTTACGTATATGTCATATATTTAAGCGAAATATTGCTCTAGTAGTTTCTCAAGCAACTCTAGTACTTTTTTGTTCTTAAAATAATTTTTGAACCTGAAGTTATGGATCCTAGTCATTTTTTAACTTAACCCGTAATTATTGATTGAATAGTAAATCTTAAGAGCTGTCAAACATCAAAGTAGATGGTGGTAGATGAAGAAGATTGAGGTTGACTGTGATTTTCTTAAAATTATAAATTTGGGCTATGTTATTTGAACAAATGACATGTAAAGATTTGAACAAAGTTCACATATGGTAGAATCTTATTTTTTAATACATCACATTACTTTTACATTAATAGCAATCGTATAGGTTACATATCCGTTTTATAATAATTTTTGTCTACTTTATCTCTAAGTAGAACTTTTCTATAAAATGAAAAGAAAGGTCATATAAAAGAAAGGTGATGTTATTACATACAAAATCATTTTTTATGCGTGGTATTGTTTGCACATAACTCATAAAGATTCAACTGTATGTATACATATATATATA
>CAVNYN010238739.1:0-35841 GCA_963692815.1 Nyctanthes arbor-tristis | reverse complement strand
TGCTCTTCCGATCTGACTCAGGATACCTGGTAGATGGTATACGCCCTCTTGCAGATCTTCTTGATTCTCCAAATTTTTCTTCAATAGGGGTCTCCTCCCCCTGATCAGTAATCTGCTCCTCCTGATTACTAGTCTGATCAACTAGACTATCATCGATTGTTTCATTATCAATAGGAGTTAGCTGACTACTAGTGCTAGGCTGAGATGTTGAAGAATTATTAGGTATGACATTAGGAACAACTAAAGTCCTCTCCTTAGGCTGTTTGACTTTATCAAAGTCCTCAATCGTCTGATCTTCATAAACACTGCATCTCTACTTCTCACAAGCTGCCTTTTCTTTGGATCCCAAAACTTGTAACCAAACTGCTCATCACCATAGCCAAGAAAAGCACAAGGAGTAGCTCTGTCATCAAGCTTCTATCTATGTTCCTTAGGTACGTGTATAAAGGTTTTACACCCAAACACTTTCAAATGAGAGTATGAAACATCTTTGCCTATCCAAACTCTTTCTGGAATATCAAAATCCAAAGAAACTGAGGGAGATCTATTAATCAAATAGCAAGCAGTCCGAACTGCTTCACCCCAAAATGTCTTAGAAAGCTTGGCTGTCTTCAACATGCATCTGACTTTGTCAAGAATGGTACAGTTCATTCTTTCTGCCACACCATTATGCAGAGGAGTCCCTATTTCTGTAAACTCATGTCAAATTCCAAAATCTGAGCAATACTCTCTGAAACCATGTGAAGTGTATTCCCCATCATTATCTGTTCTGAGGCTTTTCAAACACTTCCCTGTTTCTCGTTCTACCATGGTATGAAACTACTTAAAGCACTGGAGTACCTGATCTTTAGATTTTGGAAGATAGATCCATAATTTCCTAGAAGCATCATCAACAAATGTAACAAAATATTTGTTTCCACCCAAAGATGCTACATCACCAGGAGAACACACATCTGAATGCACAAGATCTAAAATATTCTCTTTTCTTTTAAATGTGCCAGAAAAGGACACTCTAGTTTGCTTACCGAATAAACAATGATCACATCAGTCTAGAGACGTACCACTGGCTAAAGAGATAACTGCCTTCTTAGCCAGAACCTGCAAACCTTTTTCACTCATGTGCCCAAGCCTCTTATGCCACAGATCAGGAGAAGGATCTTCAACTGCATTTACCCCAGTCTTACAAGACTTTGCATAAGTCTTGTATTGCGTGCAACAAAGCTTCCACTGGCAACGACTATAGATCCCTTTGATAACCTCCACTTCTAGTCACCAAAAGTACTGAAATACCCGATTCGGTCGAGAGTATTTATTGTAAGCAGATTAAACCGCATGTCAGGAATATGCCTTATGTCCTTCAAAATTAGGATGTATCCTATATTTGTCTCCAGGTGAATGTCCGATCCCCATGATTTTGGAATGTGAAGAGTTAGCCATGTTTGACTGGCCATAATTACCTGCTCTATATGTAGTAATCAACTCAATATTTCTGCAAACATGGTATTAGGCATCACTGTCAACGTGCCACTTAGTAAGAGGGTCTCCAACATGCAGGCATTGACCCGCTCCACAAGAAAGTACATCACTAGTCACCAAACCTATAGTATTTTCATCCTCTTTCTTTTGATTATTACCCTCCTTCTACTCTCTCAACCAAATCCTACAATTTCTTTTATATTGACCCTCTTTGCCGCAATGATAACAAGTCTTCTTATCTTTTGATTTGGACCTACCTCTAGACTTGCTGTGACGCCTTTGCCATTTGTTCTTGCTTCTTCCTCTGTGATCATCTAAAACAAGAGCCAATGTATTATCTGTACCAACATGCAAACATGAAGATTTCCTCCTGATTTCCTCATTCTGCATACTATTCTTCACAGAATCCATAGATAACACACCATCTGAAGTAAAGTTACTTATTGTCACAAAAAATTTCTCCCAACTGTCTGGCAAAGAACTCAAAAGCAGTAATGCTTTCAATTCATCCCCATTGTCACCAGCTGATTCACAAGATCTGAAAATTATTCAAGTGCTCTGTCACACTCTTACCGTCCTTATATTTCAAGTTGACTAAGTCTCTGATCAGAAAGGACTTTCTCACTGTAGTTTTCTTCTCAAAGTGGACTCCAATTTAGTCCACAATTTATTTGCATCTGTCTCCTGTGCCACATGATGAAAAACACTATTAGATCGGAAGAGCACACGTCTGATCGTCCCAATAGTTTTCCTGTGTAGTTTCTGCCAATCCCTATCTTCCATATCTTCTGGTTTAGAATCATCACCATTAATAGGATCATGTAAATTTTTACAGTAAAGGATATGCAATTGTGATTAGTAAGCCTGATCATAGCACTACCAACTGGGTCACCCATTTTAATCCACACAATTGAACCTGGCTCTGATACCACTGTTGGGAATTTAACCAATTTCCCTAAGGCCGTGTGATTAAAATAGGCAATCAATATATTAAACAATAATATATGTGCGGAAATTTTAAATAACACTATAAATTATTTAACGTCGTAAAACCCTCCAATGAAAAGGGAAAATCGATGGGGCAAACCGACAACTGCACTATCACCAAATACTAATGGGAATACAATGTTTATCCTCTTAAGATTATCGCCTTAAATCAAGAGGTAATCACACACTACCACAATCACATAACACCGTCAAGAACAATATTCTTGGCACCACAAATAACTCATCTAACAATAGATCCGATCTACCCAATAATCAATAACAAGAGATGAGGGAAATATGTCACCTAATCCGTTCCAAGAATTAACTTGGAGAAACCACCGCTTGAAGAAGACGAATACCACATCGAATGTCGAAATAACGTTCCAAGCGATTAACCACAAAAGGCGAATCTCCTTTCCAAAATTGCTGACATCGCAAAGATGATTTACTCCTCAAAGTTTTCTCGCAAACTGTGCGAGATCTGTATTTGCAATTTCTACTTTTCCGTGTGACTTTTTCTCTGATTTCGTGTATGTCTTCTGCCTTTTTTCCTTTCCCTGTCCCGCCTGCATGCCTCAACATATATATAGACGTGTGCTCTTCCGATCTATATAGTGCCTTAAACTTAATCCAATTTGGCCTAGGATTTCATGTCCCTCAAGGCTTCCAATTTTATTCAGCTAAATTAAATAATTCGTCCTCCAACTTTTTACTTGCTTTTAAGTTGGGTATTCAACATGGGCTGGATCCTTTTTAAGCCTAACAAATTCAGAATCGGATGATAAAATATGATATGTAGCTCTTCAACTTGGCTTTCTAATGGATCAAACATCATAGAATTTGGATAACTACAACTCAACATATCCATGAAAAACCAACAGCTGTACAGACGGAAAGTTTGACTGCCAAATTGTTCTGGTTCTCTCTTCTCGGCCATCTTTTGGTCGACTTGCATTCTTAATCTGGGAAAGTGATAAAGATGAAGATTGTAGATACATCCCTTAGCTTCATTCTTCAACTTGAATCGCACCAATCCAATATCTTCAACTTCAGATATGGTCAAAATATTGAAGGCTATAGACTAATCAACACCTTATCTTGATAAGAACACAACTTGGAATTTGATGATGACTTTTGACACCTTTGTGAATCGAATTTAAATTGATCATATGGGATGATTTTGTGTATATTTAAGTTATCTTTTCAATCTCACTTGAATTATCTTCTTGAACATGTAGAACTCCGGTTATCACGATTTCTTTAACACTTGCCCCTAGTCGACGTAATTGTTGAACACCCCGGCTTGTCCTGATGAACTTGCGCTATGAACTTCCGACACTTGCAACATAAAAATACATCAATAAGTACTATTTTTACATGTACAATACTTGCTAATATGCATATGAATACACACTTTGATTAATTGCATTTTTAGACTTTGTATTCACATAAAATGAACTTATAGCATGAAAATTAATTTAGCTCAATAAAATGGTTGGATTAATATCAAATGAACATTTAGTGCCTTATAAATGATACATCAAAGATGCAAATTTCAGCACTAGTCAGTCCTTAACAGCAACTAACTGGCGGTCTTAGAAGCCGTTGCCCGTCAAAAGGTATTGCACTGGCCTGTCAAGTCTCTAAAAGTTTATTAGATATTTTTGTTGGGTATTGAAGAAGTAGCAGTGCAGAAGTACCTATTTGCCCTTACTGTATTGGACTAAAGTACCTATTTGCCCTTATTTTATTGTTGTCATTTCTCACTGAATGTAAGTTTTGTCATTTGTACCATAGTTGATGTAGAGTCGAGAAGGTTCTACTTTGTTTAACATGCTAAATTGAACAATACTAATGCTTTTTTACACATTTTTTAAAAATTAAGTTGCACCAAGTTCTTTTTTTTGGGGGGCAAAAATTAGGTGTTTTATATTGTGGTATCACAATATTACAACACAACAACCATAACTCCGATCTCCAAAATACCGAGTCACAACAAACACAACAATCGCCAAGACACTGAGACACGACAAATAAAAATCACCAAAATACCGGTCACAATAAACACAACTCACCAAAACACAAAACCACAACACAACAACTCACCAAAACAATGACAACAAAAGAAAACATCACAACACACGACACCATCAACCACCCACTGCCACCACCACTGGTTATAATAGTACCACCACTACTCGCCAAAAATACTACAACTCGCTGGAACCACCACCACAAAAACATCACAACCACCGTAGTTCTATCCAAAAATACTACAACCACCATAACCACGCACTGCAACCACCAAACTCAGTACTACTGGAAAACCCCAAATGAAGACCCTAAAAAAGAAATTGATTTCATTAATCAGTGATTTCAATTTGAAATCTCTCTGCAGGTCATGGTTTTTTCCCACTCCGTTGCTTTTTTTCTCTGTGGTTCGCTCTGAAATCTCTTTGCCGGTCAACTTTTTCTCTCTGAAAGCACAAAAAGATATTGTTCCCAATAGCTGACTGACGGTCTTAGAAGTTGTCACCCATCAAAAGGTATTGTGCTAGCTGGTCAAGTCTCTAAAAATTTATTAGATATTGTTGTTGGGTATTGAAGAAGAAGTAGTGCAGAAGTACCTGTTTGCCCTTACTATACTAGACTAAAGTTCCTGTTTGCCCTTACTATATTGTTGTTGTCATTTCTCGCTGAATGTTAGTTTTGTTATTTGTACTCATAGTTGGCATAGAGTTGTGTAGGTTCTATTTTGCTTAACGGGCTAAATTGAAAAATACTAATGTTTTTTACACAGTTTTTAAAAATTAAATTGCACCAAGTTCTTTTTTTGGGGAAAAATTAGGTGTTTTATATTGTGGTATCACAATATTACAACACAACAACCATAACTCGCCAAAATACTGAGTCACAACAGACACAACAATCGCCAAGACACTGAGACACAACAAATACAAATCACCAAAATACCGGTCACAACAAACACAACTCACCAAAACACAAAACCACAACACAACAACTCACTAGAACAATGACAACAAAACATCACAACACACTACACCATCAACCACCTACTGCCACCACCGCTGGTCACAATAGTACCACCACTACTCGGCAAAAATACTACAACTCGTTGGAACCACCATCACAAGACATCACAACCACCGTAGTGGAGATACATTTTGATATTGGTGGGAAGAGATTGAAGTTTGGGTTGAATGAATTTTGTCTTAACTCAGGGTTAAGTGCAATGGGTCTATAGATAAAACAAGCTATATGGATGGTCATTGTAGGTTGAAGGAAATTTTTTTTGATGATTGTGATAGTATTTCCCATCACGATGTGTGTAATAAGTTTATCAACTTGAGCAGGGGGTTTGAAGATGAGGATGTTGTTGATCTAGATAAATCTTACTTTATTACATCATTTCTTTATGGCCCTGGCTACCATAAGGCAGTTACGTGTGATATCATGAGCTTGTTCGCTTCCACAGATAGTGATTCATATCCTTGGGGGAAAGAGGTGTTCTTATACTCCATTCAACAGTTGGGGAATGCAATGAGAGGTAAAGTTGAAAATATCCAGCTGGAGAAGAAGAACACTACACAGTACAAGCTCAATGGTTTTCTCCATGCTTTTTAGGTATGGATTTATGAAACTATTCAGGGGTTGTCCCCTTCTGTACGTCTTCATGTTAGGGAGGCTCGGCTTACGATTATCTGTTGTACTTCTTCATCAAGTGTTTACCCTAGCTCACTTGCAAAAAAGGATTTTGAAGACCCACATGTGATTTATGCATTACATTGGCATGTTTATTTGTGTTTGTTGGGTAATTTTTTACCCAAACTCATCCTATATTCCAATCAACAATTAAATATCAACCGCAAACTTTGTTCCAAATGAAAAATACAATTGAATGAAAATAATCTGCCTTTTTGAATAAACCAAGCCAAATGTATTATTGTACCAAGACATGAACACACAATCTATATTTATACATGGATGTGGATTTTTTTTGGGGTGGGGGATGCATTGGCGTGAGAGTGGGGACCTGATTGAGAATGAATATGAACTAATTGAGAACTCATCTTTGAAACAACACAATGTGATACACATTGTCAATTTCATCAAGGTTCAAATATAAAATACAAAATTGCAAAAATTGAAAACCCAAAAAAACATGAATCAATGTTTAGCCGCAATTCAACCTTGGTTAGTCAAATAGTAGTAGACACCAGAAAGCCCAACATTTGCTGGGGTGGGTGGGAAAATCAACAGTAGTAGAATCAAGCAATGTTTTCTCAAATGTATAACTTCAAAAAAGTGTCAGAATTTTTTACCAATATGATAATATTAGAAACAAATAATAGAACTTTCAATTACCATTAATCTCGAATGCAGATTTGGAAATCTCCAAGAACATGCACAACTTACCATCATTCCAATTCTTGAACACTTAACGTTCCAGTCTTTAGATCAACTTGACTCACAGAAAACAGAGATATTTGATTGGGGATCAGCGCTATGGAGAGAAGGAATTGGAGATAATCTTTGATCTGCTGAATCAAATGGGATAAAGATGGAATTTGGATGCAATCAGCTGCAATCAGTTGAAGGATTTAGGATTCGAAGATTTGGGAAATGGGTTGTAGAGTGGAGATGTCGGGTCGACGCATAAAAGGTGAGGCTCAAGATGGTGGAAAGGCCTTCATTCAATAGCAATGTACCCATTGAATGAGTGTTTGACTAATTGAGTTATGCTGCTTGATAGGTTTTAGGCGGGAATAATTAAGTAAACCATACCAGAATAGTAATTAATTGTGCCAGACAAACTCTCCATTAATATATATAAACTAAATAATTTAAAAATTATTAGAGTATTGTGGTAACTTCATATTTTACAGTACCCATCTTAGTGTTTTCTTAAATATTATTTTTTTAATGCTCTATATATCCCATGTTCCTAATTTATTTGTTTGCTTCAGCTTTTCCTTCTTCAATCATTCCTAGATCTCTTCCTTTAAATTTCCGTCTTTTCTTTATTTTGCTCTAATCTTCTTTAATCATTCCTAAATTCTTCCTTTTTTCCTACATTTTGATTCAAATTTTCCATCTATACAGGTCTAATCCATTGCCATCTCTAACCCCAAATCAGCCACGTTCTCGACAGAATCCTAAGATCTTCATATATGTATATGTGTGTGTGTGCATTTTCGTTTGGAAGTAGAACGCTGTGAAAGCAGCTTGGAATTTGTGTTCCTCAATGAGAATGTTAGTTCCAATGGTTTTTTCTTAGCAGGTGATTTTTCTATAAAATGGCTTTCGGTCAATAGGCGTGGGAAGTAAATCTAGGTACTGAAGTCGATTTCCATGACTCCTGGGTTTACTATCATTATTTTTATTTCTTTGATTATCTATTAAAGATGATTTATATATGTTAAAATGTATTTACGCTAACAAATTCTTGCAAAATTTTGCCAAAGCTTCCCTCTTTTTCGATAGAAAAAGAAGAGAGAGATTCTTGATTAGATTTGTCTAGGTAATTTAAGGTGATAGCCCCCGTCAATTGTCTCCTGCATTTATGAAATCATGGATTTTGCCCGTTGTTCAATAACTTCCCAATAGAACAATCTAGCCTTGCCCTAAATCAAATTAAGGAAACTTAGCAGTTAATAGGCCGTAGAAGATATCATTCATTTAATTTATTTTAGTGGTATGAAAAATATTAACCAACTATTGTGCAGAATCATAAGGTGACCTTAGTCTCATGGGAATTATTTGTTCAATTAGTCAATTTTGGAGAGAATCACTAGACATTAATTTTTTATTCTGTAGACTACATGTTTATTCCTCGATTTGTATGTGATGTGAAACTTAACTTTTTGTGAATATATAAGTTATTTTGCTAAAAAAATTACCTGTATTATACGTCAAAGTATTTGATTGCATTGGCTTTTAAGTTCTAGGTGGTTCAAAATTTTCTTAAAAAATCTATTATTACCCAGGCAACATTATTGTATTCAATTTGGACATGAGGTTTATGCCTCTTATCTAAAAGAAATCTTTGAATCATTTGGTATGAATTTGAATAAGGACATATTCTTTGTTGATTTGTTTTGTTTTCCCTTATGTTTGTGAACGCATGTTCCTGTTTTACAAATATAAGGGCGGTTTCGACTGTAATGGTGATATGAGATGAACAAACTGAAGAACAAACCAGAATGTGTTTATGCATATGAGTAGGGCATTGGGTTTATGTTTTGGAGTGGAAGCTCAACTCTATCAATCAAGAGCCTACCATACATATTTATGGCATGAAATCAATCAAGAGCTTACCATACTTATTTATGGGATGATATCAATTAGGAGTCCACCATATTTATTCACAGGATGATTATATTGTAATTAGGATACGTATTGCAGATAGATATTTTTCTTCTAATTGATGTAATTACCATTGTAATTAATGTAGTTATCATAAATAGGCTTCTAATGAATTCTATATAAGAGAAGGGTCCTCTTATTGAGAAGGAGGAGCATTTTTGGATACAAAAATCATGTACTTTCGGTCATTTTATTAGAGCATTTCAGCAAATCTTTTGAGTGCTTTGAGGTTCTTTTATTTACAGAAATCAAAAACCCTGTTTTTGTAGCCGAAAATAGATTTTTCAGTCTCTAGAAATTTTGTCGCTCTTCTTCTTGGGTTTTATTGGTTTAGATGGATCAACGAGATTTTGTTCTACGATTTGCATAAAGAATTATGTCGAACACTAGTGCTGATGTTTTTGGGGTTTGCTTCACGTGAAGAAACTACTCGTCATGGGAATCTTAATTTCGGTTACTTGTGATGGGCAAAGAATTATGGGGACATATTGATGGGACTGATGGTGCTCCTACAGAAGCTACTAAATTAATTGAGTGGCTGATCAAAGATATTAGAACTATGGCGTGGATTTTAGCATTTAATAATTCTTCATTTATTCTCAATTCGAGGCCATAAAAGATAGCAAAGGAAATGTGGGAGTACTTAAAAAAGGTGTATGATCATAATAACACGACTAGGCGGTTTCAGTTGGACTGTGAAATTGCGAATTACATGCAAGGAGATCGCTCTATCCAGGACTATTATTCTAGATTTCAAAATCTGTGAGATAAATTTGCTGAATTCTTTTACGCAAAGCAAGAGAGTCCAATTTCTAATGAAACTCCAATGTGAATTCGAGGCCACTTGTTCCGATTTGATAAATCATGACCCTTGTCCTTCTTTAGATGTGTGTTTTGGAGAGTTACAATGTGAAGAGCAGCGACTCTCCACACAAGCTGTTTTTCAACAAGACAAAATGCCTAATAATGTCCTCGCTTTTGCTGCTCAAGGGAATGGGAGAGGGAGAGATCCACAGAAAGTGTAATGTTATTCCTATGAAGATTATGGACACATAGCTTCCAAATGTAGAAAAGAAATTTTGTAATTATTGGAAGAAGCCTGGACATATTATCAAAGAATGTCCTACAGATCCTCAAAACTGTCAACCCACTGTATAACAGGCTACAGTTGGTAATTCAGCTTCTCGTACCTCCTCAACAATTGTTAATCAACCTGTTCTTACTCCAGCAATGGTTCAAGAGAAGATTGCCTCAGCCTTTTTCAGCCCTTGGACTTCAAGGTAATAGCAATCTATCACCCTTAGCTTCTTCCTGGCCTGTCGATTCAGGTGTGTCTAATCACATGAGCAGCTCATCATTTATTCTTGAAAATGTTCGACCATATCATGGGTTATCCTATATTCAGGTTGCAATGGAAGTCCGTTACCTATTCATGCTGTTGGAGATATAAATTCTTCGATTCAAAATGTGCTCGTCTCACCATATTTGAGTACTAATCTCATTTTGATGGGAGAATTGGCTGAGAATAATTATGATGTTCAATTTTCTCATGATGGTTGTCTTGTGCAGAATCAAGTGTCAGGGAAGATACTTGCAAAAGGGTCCTAAAGTTGGACATTTGTTTCCTCTACATTTTTCCTTTCCTAGTTTCCTTTCTTTGTCTTGCAATATTGTGAACAATAAGGGAGAACTATGGTGAAAATGATTGGGTCATCCAAATTCTATTGTCGTATCTCATTCAATCAATTCTGGTTTGTTGGGGGAATAAAGGCCAATTTTCATCTCATTTTTCTTTTGATTGCTCCACATGCAAGTTAGGAAAAAGTAAATTATTATCTTTTCCTAAAGTGGCTCTCGTACTAAAAATGGCTTGAGTTGATATATAGCGACGTATGGGGAGTCACTCATGTTATCTCACATGCTAATTATAAGTATTTTGTCACCTTTATAGATGATTTTAGCAAATACACTTGGGTTTACTGCCTTCGCTCTAAATATGAGGTTTTTTCTATTTCCAAAACATTTGTGGCATATGTATTTCATCAAGAATCAAAGTCTTATGATATGATTCAGGAGGTGGATATATGTCCCATGAATTTCATTCCATCCTCCAAGAAAAAGACATTATATCACAATGGCCTTGCCCTTATACACCACAACAAAATGGGACTACATAACAGAAAAATTGGCATCTCTTGGATATTGTTAGAACCTAATTGATTGAGTCCTTTGCTCCACCAAAATTCTGGGTTGAGGCATTAACCGACTGCCTTCTCGGGGATTGAACTTTGAATCTTCATATTATCGTCTTCATCATTAACATCCTAATTATTTTGATATGCACACATTTAGATGTGTATGTTTTGTTCATCTACTATCTCATGAATGTCATAAACTCTCTGCTCAATCAGTTAAGTGTTCTTTCATGGGTTATAGTACTTCACACAAAGGCTTTGTTTGTTATGATCTAGGCTCTAACAAATTTCATATCTCGTGTCATGTTGTTTTCTTTGAAAATCAGCTCTTCTTTTCTTCTCCTATTGAGTCATTGCCTGATATATATGTCCTTCCTCATTTTAAAGAATTGACCAATGCTCTTGAAAGATTTAAACCTGGAATTTTGTATGAAAGATGACAACTAGCTTTAGCTCTTCAAGAGCCTTTACCGGCATCTAAGCTTGAACCGGTAACTAAACCTGAACAAACTATTTATTGAGAATGTTCAGAATATAGTTCCACGGCATTCTACAAGGGCCGATCTCAGGCCTCTTGATCGGTATGGCTTCTCTCATACCGCTCTTAATAGTATGTTGATTTCTACTTCAATTCCTACATGTTACTCTGAGGCAATTTAATTTAAATGTTGGCATGAAGCTATGGCAAAAGAGATTAAGGCTCTGGAGGATAATGATACTAGATCGGATGTTGTCCATTCTCCTCAAGGTGTAAAGCCCATTGGTTGTAATTGGGTTTATTCTATCAAACTTCATTTTGATGGCACTTTAGATCACGAGAAGGCATGACTAGTAGCCTTGGGTAATAGACAAGAGCATGGAATAAACTATGAGGCAACTTTTGCTTCCATTGCTAAAATGACTACTGTAAGGATGATAATTTCTATTGCTGCTTCACAAAGGTGGCCTCTACATCAGATGGATGTCAAAAATGCGTTTCTCCATGGTGATCTCAAGGAAGAAATATACGTGGCATTTTCTCTTGGCTTGTCTTCCTCATCTTTATCAGATGTTTGTAAGCTGAAGTGATCCTTATATGGGTTGAAGCAAGCTCCTAGGGAATGGTTTGCCAAGTTCAAGATCCTTATTTTAATTGGTTTTTCATTTCAACAAAACCAATATGATTCTTCCTTAGTTTTTTTTTTTATATCATTTGTTGGCATTGTTATTCTTCTTGTCTATGTTGACGATATTGTTATCACTGGAACAGATTTTGCCTTAATTCTTAATCTTCAACAACGTCAATAAACACCCTTTCATATGAAGGATCTTGGTCCACTAACTTATTTCTTGGGATTGGAATTTCATATAGATTCTTGCCCATGATTTGGTTTCATTGGTCGGTCTCTAAGGTTCATCACATGCGGATACCTTTATGGAATTGAGCACAAAATATTGGCATGATGAGGGTGATTTTTATTAGATCCTCCTCATTATCATCAACTTGTAGGGAGTTTAAATTATCTAACAATTACTAGGCTTGATATTTCATTTGCTATTTAGGCGGTTAGCCAATTTATGCAAAGTCCACAGTGCCTCCATCTTGTTGCTATTCATTGCAACATTCGATACCTTCATGGTTCACCAACTCTTGTGTGCTCTTCCGATCTCCTTCTGATTCTCTACTTAGTCTTACCACCTATAGCGATGCTGATTAGGTAGGTTGTCCTGATACTTATTGATCTATAACTGAGTAGTGCATGTTTCTTGGGCATTCCTTAATTTCTTGGAAAAGTAAGAAACAAGATCGTGCTTCCGAATCATCTACAGAACTTGAATATCGTGCTATGCCTGTAGCTTGTTCTGAGATTATCTAGCTTCGCGGTTTTTAGGCTGAACTTGGATTTCCTCAATCTAAATCTACTCCTCTACATGTTGATAATACTTGTACCATCTAGATTGCTTGCAATCTTGTTTTTCACGAACACACAAAACATATAGAGGTGGATTGTCATTCTATCTAAGAAGCTTTGGAGATTCATGTTATTTCACTTCTTCGTATCTCCTTAGATCTTCAAATAGACAATGTGTTTAACAAGGCCCTAACACACCGACATCATGAGTTTCTTGTGAACAAATTGATGCTTTTTTGATCCACAAGCATCAATTTGGGGGGGGGTATCAATCAAGAGCCTACATACATATTTATGGCATGATATCAATTAGAAACCTGCCATACTCACTGGGTTTATATCAATTAGGAGTCTACCATACTTATTCGTGGCATGATTATATTGTAATTAGGATATATATTGTATATAGATATTTTTCTTCTAATTGATGTAATTACCATTGTATTAATGTAGTTACTATAAATAGTCTTGTAATGAATTCTATATAAGAGAAGGGCCCTCCTATTGAGAAGGGAGAACATTTTTGGATATGAAAATCGTGTACTTTCGGTCAAACTTGGCATACAGAAATTTTCCAGGGGACGTAGGTTCAAATTTCATTGTTCTTGTGGTTTATTCCAAATAGGGTAATTTTATTACCTTCAGTTAAATTTTCATATTTCATGATTCTTTTACTTCCATATTTTCTTCTCTTCTTATACAGAATAATAGTGACTAGGTATAGAGAAATGAATAATTCAACATCCCTTTTTCCATTGGTAGATATAATATGCAACTAGGCTTCTTAATGATTCAGTCAGAATTACATGGTTTCAGGCATGGTTGGACAATTTTAATAATGTTGTATATCCGTTTAATTTGCTATGGTTTTGGTCGTTAACACACAGTTAGTGTTGATTGTTAGTTGTTTATTTTGTCTTAGCCCTTAGGTATGGTGGATTGGCTATTTAACTACATTTTTTATGATAATAAAGTTAACTGGTGAGCATAGACTACTTTCCTAATATTTTAATCTTTGATTCCCTGTAAAAAATACTAGAGACGAAGCATAACAAAAAAAGGTGGAGCAAATGTGCAAATCATTAGTGACAAGGCACAACTCTGGAGTAAGTGACAATAAAATAAAAAAAAAACTAAAAGTAGTCTAGCTATCTAGCACCAACAACTTCCGAGTAACTAAATTGTTGGGCTGATCTTGAGTAAAATTTTAATATCTACATACCATTGTCTAGGGAAATTTAAAGGGCGATATACTCGATTAAGTTTTTCTAATCAAGATTTCCATTAATCTTTGGACATTGGATCATATTTTGATCAGTAGCAACAGTAGCAAATTTCAGTAGCACATCTTTCTCCAGTTGAAATCTTAATAGGTTAAATAATAAGTAAGTATGATATATGTATGACATCAACATTTTGTTTGCATAGTATACATCATTTTGTCTCAAAAATAAGTGCTTTCATCATGTTATTGAAAAATTTTTGGGTTCCGCCTCTTCCTAGCGTGTATAGTTTTAAATTTTCATCCATTTTGGCAATCATATTAAATTCTACATAATATTAGAATTAACATAAACTATAAAATTTTCTTCTACTTCTTAGAGTCTAACATGAACTACTCTACCGTACTCAACATGCCATGGATGTTTTTCATATCACAGTCATGAGTTCATATGCTTAGACCTAGCACAACACTTTGAGTAGGCAAAATATTGGAAATGGAAGCCAGCAATCAACATTATTCTACAATTTACTTCTAGAAGTGGCTCTCAGGCGTTGTAGGTTTCTGAGCTATAATCACCATGAAGAATGATTATTGCATTATCTCACATTTGTAATTTTATTATCCACTTGAAGACAATGACCTAATTGGAGCATTGGGCCTACCCCAATCAGTGAAGCCTAGCTTTCGGCCCATGGTGTTTTTCACGGATCCTAACTGGGTTATGAGACCTAATCTACACCATTGATCATCAAGATTCATCGTATCCATCTGTCCAGGGTATTTAAGGCTGCGTCATTTCTCAAGTTAGGGTGACCTATTTTTTTATACGCTGCTAGGGTTTTATGAACTTGGTATACTTTCTCTCTGCCTCTCTGTTTCGTCTCTCAGTGAGTTGTAAAAATTAGGGGTCAGTCTCTTCTTCATCTAGGCAGAGTTAGGACTTGAGTGTAGAGGCTTGTAGTGAGGACTCATTGTATAGTTGTTGGTTTACGTTTGTCTTTGGTGACTGCTTGTTGCTATAGTGCTGATTTGGTGGTTCTAGTATTTTTACGAGACCAAATCAACCTGTAGGTTGAGTCTCAGTGGCGAGGAGTAGGGTTCCAATTAATTTTGGAATCTCGAACCTTCCCGGGTCTTTTGGGACCGAAATAAGTTCTCTGTGTTCTTGTTGTTTTTACTTCTTTTTAGTCCTAATTTTTCATTTTCTTTTGTGTTTGATTCATGATCTGTGTATATAGTCGCTCATTTCCTAACTTGTGGGATCAGAGCTGTTTGGGTAAGTCCGGCTGTGTGAATCAAACTTTGGGCGACTGTTAAGTACTCGTCTCTCTATTCTTAAGGATTTCTATTATATTCTTTGGATTTGGGGTACACATACTTAGTATTGGACTAGATATCCTACTGGTTAGGGTTTCTGTTATTGGCCCCTCAAACGCTGATTGTATAAATTGATCTTAAAATCGCCATAATTAATTTTTTACTTTCTGTTGTTCTTGATTTCTATCTGCCATTTTTAATCCTCAAGAACTTCACATGTGTGAATAGATCGCTATTTTCTGTTTTTATTTTTTTTTCCTGCATCACGGTTTTATTTCACTACACTGTTACTGCACTTTGCCCTCCTTAAAGGGCCTTGACCAAAGATCTTTGAGTCTAACAGAATCCTAGGACTTCTAGGGCTGGCCACTATTTTCTTGCATAGTTTTGTTCCTGAATAGAACTATTATCTATGTTTTATTGACACCATTGGTTGTTGTTAAGTGTAGCTCTGTGCCCTCTATATTCCGTAATTTTTGGTTATTGTGTACTCCTTTGTTTGTGTTCTTCCTTATAATAGTCAACATGTCTACTTATTCTTTTCATATTGCTCCTTTCGATGGGAAAAGAGATTTTCTCATCTTGAAACAGAAAATGAAAACTACTCTTGTCCAACAGAAAGTTGTGAAGGCATTAGATAAATCTTTTGATAGTTTTGTGACTCCTGCTCAAATTAAAGAAATAGATGATATTGCTGATGCCTCTGTTGTACTTCACTTATTTGATTATGTGTTAAGAAATGTTGATGAATTCAAAACTGTTAAATTTCTGTGGAAAAATTAGAGGATCTGTATCTTGAAAAATCTTTGCCAAATAAGATGTTTTTGCTTGAAAGGTTTTCCAGCTTTAAACTAGATCCCTCAAAAGAACTATCTGAAAATCTGGATGTGTTCGATAAGCTATTACTTGATATTAAGAATATTGGTGGCACTACTATTGATGCTTATAAGGCTATTGTTCTCTTGAATGCTATTCTTGATGTTTATAAGGATGTGAAGAATGCCATAAAATATAGCAGGGAAACTCATGATCTTGATGTCATAATAAGTGCTTTGAAATCAAAGAATCTTGAGTTAAAAAGTGAAAGAGAACATGGAGTTCAAGAAGGATTAATGGTAAAGGGGAAATAACGTAGCAAGAATAAAAAAAAAAATCTGATAAGGGCCAGACTGGTGGAAATAACCAGTAGTATAAAATGAAAGCAAAGAAGGGGAAGGGAAAAAATAGTAAAGACAGTAAAGATAAGTCTAAAAACAGGAAATGTTATGGTTGTGGTCAAACTAGGCATTATATAAAAGATTGTAATAAATTGTCTGGATTGCTTGCTTAATTTAGTAAACAGCCTAATCAGGGTCATTTAGCTACTTAAAATGGAAATGATGTTCTTAATGTTTATATGGCTATTCATGATGAATCTGTGGCGAGTCAAGTGCCTAATATGTCTAAAGGTGACAAATGGTTACTTGATTATGTGTGTACTTGCCATATGCTCCTAATAAATTGCTCTTTAATACTTATTCCAAAGTTGATGATGGAATGGCAGTTATGGCCAAGAACATTGTTTCTAAAGTTGCTAGAATAGGTGACATTTATCTGAATTTTGATCTTGGTTTTGTTTATACCTTTAAAACTGTAAGCTATGTGCCTGACTTGAATAAGAATTTTCTATCTAGTCCTAATTTTGAAATTGAAGGTTTTAAGTGGCAATGGGGGGACGGGATGGATGTTATGTGGAGAAAGAAACTTGCCTTTATTGCCTTAAGGTTGAATAGATTGCATGTCTGTAAAGCTGAATATGTGATTGACTCCTCTGTCCCTTCTGAATCCAATAGCTTAGATATGACTGCTTTATGGCATAGGAGACTTGCATATATAAGTTCTAAAGGTTTGCAAATTCTGTAAAAAATTGCTACTTTGGAAAAAATAAAATTTTAGATTTGCCTTTTTGTGAGGACTGTTTTTTTGGAAAACAACATAGAGGAAAGTTTTCAAAAAGTGTTCCAAGGATTTTTTATGTGTTGGAGTACGTCCACAGTGATCTATAGGGTCCTGATAGTACTCCAACTTTTAAGGGAAGCACATATTTTCTTTCTATAATTGATTACTATTCAAGAAGAGTCTGGGTTTTCTTACTTAAAAATAAATCAGACACTTTCCAAAAGTTCAAAGAGTGGAAAACTTTCGTTTCGAATCTATTTGAAAAGAAAATAAAGCGCTTAAGAACAGAAAATGGTCTGAAATCTTGTAATAAGCCATTTGATGATTTTTGCAACATAAATGGGACTAAAAGGTGCAAAACAATTCCTCACAGCCCTCAGCAGAATAGAGTTCCTGAGAGGATGAATAGGATTCTCCTAGAGAGAATTAGGTGTATGCACAAGTCTATTGGACTATCTAAGTCATTTTGGGGTGAAGCTTTAATGACAACTTGTCTTCTTATAAATAGATCCCCATGTGCTTTAGATGGTAAAACTCCTGTGGGTAAAAAATCATCCGGGAATTAAAATTGTTACTAGTAGAGATGTAATTTTTCATTAATCTGATTTTCCATATTTATCTGACAAAGCTTCTGCCGGTTCTGACCCTATAGGGCAAGATTTGTGTCAAAATGATACTTTTACTAGTTTTGATACTAATGATTATCAGAACACACCTAGTAAGATCAAGATTCCACCTAACAGTTCTGGGAATCAGGAAGAATAGCATGTTCTTGATAGTAATCAGGGTCAAAATGAACAATATAAAACCCCTTCCTCTTTGTCTCATTATATGTGAGTTAGAGAGAGAAAAAAAAGAATTTCTAAGCCATCTGTTAGATTAAATAATTTTGATTATGCTATTTTATCTTGTAATATATTTGAAGAATTGTCTGCGTGTGAACCAAATACATTTGATGAAGCTATGTCCAGTAAACGTGCTAGGTTCTGGTGGATTGCTATGAATGATGAAATGGCCTCTCTACACAAAAATAAAACTTGGGTGCTTATTCTTAGACATGTTGATAAGTCTATTGTAGACTGTAGATGGATATATAAGGTTAAGGAGGGTGATGAGCCTAATGCTGTTAAGTTTAAAGCCAGATTAGTTGCTAAAGGATTCACTCAAAAGCATGGGATTGATTATAATGAAATTTTTTCCCCTGTTGTGAAATATGTCACTTTGGGAATTATATTTTTCACTTGTTACTCATTTTAACTAGGAAATTGAATAGTTAGATGTGAAAACAACTTTCTTACATGGTAATGTCGATGAAAAAAATTTTATGTCCCAACCCCCTGGTTTTATTGATTGTAACAATCCTAATTATGTTTGCCCATTAAAGAAATCTTTGTATGGTTTAAAACATGCCCCCAGACTGTGCAATAAGAGGTTTGATACCTATATAAAAAATTGGGTTTCTGTTGGACTGCCTATGAGCTTCTTTGATGCTTTTTATTTTTACAATTTGTAAAGGTAATTTATAATGAGCGGAAATGGGTGGTGGAGATTTAATTGAAGTTTGAAACGTTTGGTGATTATTGAGTAGTTGTCAAATCAAGATCGGAAGATCATGGTATGTGAATTTATAAAAGGAAAAAATAAAGAGGTTCAAACAACCCCGTATGGCAGTTTGTAGTATTTTAAGTTCAGTAATGATGTGCCTATTTTTTTACTTTTGTATGTGGATGAAATGCTAGCTATTGGCTCCTCTGTTGATGTTGTTACTCAGCCAAAAATGGCTTTATATTCTGAATTTGATATGAAAGGCCTAGGACATGCAAAGAAAATCCTAGGAAAAAATATTTTTAGAAATAGGCAAAAATCTATGCTTGTTTTGAATCAAACGACTTATACTCAGAACGTACTAAAAAGGTTTTCTATGCTAGATGCTAAACCTGTTACAGTACCTTTAGCTACACATTTTGTTTGGAGTAAAAGTCAATGTCCTACGTCTGTTGAAGATATTAAGTTTATGAAAAATGTGCCTTATTGTAATGCAATAGGTTCTGTGATATATCTCGTGGTGCGCACTAGACCTGATATTGCTTATTCTGTTAGTACACTGTGTAGATACATGTCTAATCATGGTGTTGAACATTGGGAAGCACTTAAGTGGTTGTTGAGATATTTGAAAAATTCTATTGATGTTAGCTTGGTATACAAAAGGTACCCTGAAGGTGTAGTTTGAAAAGGTTTTATTGATGCCAACTATGCTAGTGATAGGGATAAAAGAAATCTGTTACCTCTTATGTATTTACACTTTGTGGAGGCTGTGTTAGCTAGAAGTCTCAACTTTCGCATACTGTTGCTTTGTCTATTACTGAGTCTGAGTATATAGCTGTCACTAAAGCTATGAAAGAGCCTCTCTGCTTAAAAGTTTACTCGGGGAAATTCAGTATCCACAAGAAAGGTAAACTGTGTTTTCTGACAGTCAATCTGCTATACAACTGTGTAAGAACCCTGTCTTCCGTGATAGGATCAACATGTTCCGTGATAGGACCAAACATGTTGATATTAGACTCCACTTTATCAGGGATTTATGTCAAATTAGATTGTTCAGTTGGATAAAGTCCCTTCATAGTTTAATCCTACTGATATGGGTGCTTAATCTTTGCCCTTAAGTAAGTTTAGATCATGTTTAGTGTTACTAAACATTGACACAGGTTAAGAGTAAAATTCCTTAAATTTTTCTCTTTTATTTCTTTTTGAATTACTTTGTATGTTTTTCTTTTTTTTTTTGTCTTAACCGTTTGGGTTTGTGTGAAAGTGTAAATAAAGAGGCAATGAGACCTGTAGGATGTGAAGATTTCCCAGAGACTAGAACCCCAATTGGCTCGGTGGAGATGCGTGAAGACAATGACCCAATTGGAGCGCCAAGTCCAGCGCAGTCAGTGAAGCCAAACTTTTGGCCGATGGTATTTCTCGCGGATCCTAACCAGGTTATAAGACCTAATCTACGCCGTTGATCATCAAGATTCATCCTATTCGTCTCTCTATGGTATTTAAGGCTGCGTCACTTCTTAGGTTGGGGTGAACTATTTTTCTTTATACTGCTAGGGTTTTTTTGAACTTCGTATATTCTCTCTCTGTCTCTTTGTTTCGTCGCTTAGTGAGTTGTAAAACTTATCTCGTCTTCCTCTAGGTAGAGTTAGGACTCAAGTGTGAGAGGGCTCATAGTGAGGACTCATTGTATAGTTGCTGGTTTAGATTTGTCTTTGGTGACTGTTTGTTCTTCCGGTGCTGATTTGGTGATTCTAGTATTTTTGGGTGACCGAACCAACCTTCAAGTTGAGTCTCAATGATGAGGAGTCAGGTTCCAATTAATTTTGGAATCGCAAACCTTCCCGGTGTCCTTCAGGACCGAAATAAGTTCTCTGTATTCTTGCTGTTTTTACTTCTTGTTAGTCCTAATTTTTCATTTCCTTTTGTGTTTGATTCGCGATATGTGTGTATGGCCGCTCATTTCCTAACATGCTCAGTGAAATAATCGAACTAAATACCAAGGTTTTTATATAATTTCTAATTAGTGTGAACTTTTTGTATTTTCCATTATTGAACTTGGGTAATATTGATGTGAACAATGATACTGATAGAGAGTGGATGAGGATAGGGTTAGACTAAACTTCCATTTTTTAAAAAAAATTTCTCACCAAAGGAAAAAATAGACAAAAGGGCGGCAATCTAATTTTTGGAAATCAATTTGAATTGACGTACAAGAATTCAACGATTAACGCACAAAATTGATTGGGCCTTCTTTTCACCATAATGCAACAAATTGTCTAGAATTACTGAATTTTACTACTATATTTTACCTTTGTAAATTTGTGTACTTAATGTGCATCGCACGGGTATTTTACTACTTATTAAAGATAAGTATGTATCTTGCCCTTTGTATTCCCCAAGGGTCTGTGTACTTATGTTGAGATAGTGAGAGGTGTCGCTTTGCTCATTCTGCCTGTGAATTGTGGAAACCATTTGTTTGAGCCTATGTATCTTTTAATGCAAAACCAAGCTTGCTAAGAGATGGGACTCCCCATCCCCCCAAACATATGATCTTGGTGTGTTCATTAATCAAAACTCCTTGTTATTACTTACTAAAAATAAAAAATAACTCAATGAAATGAGATATGTAATGTATTGTTGAAATTAGTTCTCACATAATAATAGATAAAATGCAAACCTTCAAGTCATAAGCTTTGTATTTATAATTCAAAGTAGCTTTCTATTTAATTTTACTTTTTTTTTTTGAAAGTCAGTTTGCCATTTTAGGTGCTGACATGGTTATCTACTAAAAAGAAATAACATTACAATTGAAATTTTCTATATATTGCTTAATAATAAATTCCATGTTTTTTTTTTTTACTTGAAAGTAATAGACAAGAAACATATTTATACTTGGTGTTTTTGATTACTGATATATAATTTTTTTGCATCCCTCTATTACTGTAGATAAGGGGAGAAATCATTTGTTCTGTGCTATTATGATAAAAGCTATGTGAAACCATCCAAGCTGTGACTTTACTTTTTTTTTGAAAAAAAATCAGATATGGTGAATTAATGTACATAAAAATGAGAAGGGCTTCTTTAGACTGTGGTTGGACAGAACCATTTTCTCTAAACTTCACTCAATGTGTGTTTTTTATCATTGAACCCTAATCCTAAGTCAAATAATAATAGTAATAATAATAATAATAATCATAAAAAAAATTGAGAGTTTTGGAGGTAGAGAAAATATATGCATATATATAATGGTTGATGTCAAAAGGTTAGGGATGGATTCGATCATCTCATTTGCAAGTTGTCATTTCGCTCTTTTGCATTTCTTGTGTACCTTTGCTAGAAAATTATAGACTCTGCTTAATCCCTAATAAATGCTTCTGAATTTGTCATTGCCTCTATCTCATTATGAGACTTTCATGAAAATGAAGAAATACGCTAGAGAATTTTCCAAGTTGGAGTGGCATAATTTCGATTTTGTATTAACATTTGTCATCTATTTCTTATGGTTATTCTTCTTTTTTACAAGGACACTTAGATTAGAACCTAAATGGTGTCAAGAGGTTGGCGGCTTCAGTGGGTTATGTCTTGTGTTATATTAATTTTTTTGTGTTTTAGTATATACTGATATTTTCTAGGTTAAAATTTGATATCTCCTGCCCATGCGTTGCACGGAGAAACGAAATGAACAGAAATATAAGAAAATCAAAATAAATAAGAAATTCAATATCGAATATAAACCTTCAATCACGAATCAAAATATAATCTCCTTGAAAAAATCACAAAATATAACTATAATTAGATTAGTATTTTAAATGGATTTTTACTAATTTAAAACCAATAAAACGAAGTTTACAATTTTCTATACACCCAAATAAAATTTGAAGATATTTTGATAAATGATAATGTTCGAAGACCGCCCTAATATTTGTTATGAAACCTTCGAGAGGTTTTTGTTACACCAGTAACACTCAAGTATATATTTATCCTAAAAATGAAAGAAAATAAAATCAATTTTTTGAATTATTATCATAGGAATTATTATGCAAAACAAAATTATAGCATTCAAATATTCTCCAATGAAAATGTTAGGAATATAAGTTGTTTTGAAACATAATTTTCACATGTTTTAATGCTAAGAGGAATATCATGATTTTCAAAATTGATAGATTAGGAACATTTCGATTAGCTGGAATATTGAAAACTATAGCTTATGCATAAATATATCTAGATCCCAATTATAGCATTCAAATTTTGAAAAAACAAAAAAGGTGGAGATTAAGGAGAACACCCAACGAAAAAAGTAGCTCGACCGAAATCTTAAGTGTCTTGTTGTAATTAAACACCAATTGGAATGGTATTCTAGACTAAATTCAATCGTTACTCCCAAATCCATTGCGTATTAACAATCATAATTAAGGATAACTTCAAAGTTTACCAAAGATTCAACCTATTTACCTTAATTCGAAAGAAACCTAATGCATATAGATGACTATAGTTGATGAAAAGATAAGAATCACACATCCTCAAATCGGCAGCAACGGAACGATAAGAATCATTTGAATCTGAATAAGCAAGGTAATAGGAAGAATAATTCAGGGAAGAAGAAACTTCTTTTGCAGCCCAACTAACTTTCCCAAACTGTCAACTTACCCAACAATTCTTTCCCAATTAGAATAATTTGGATTTCCCAAATTACAAAATTAACCTCACTTATTTAGCCAAAATACTAGTTAACCCATGAAGTAATATGTCAAATTATTAAATTACCCTAGCTTATACAACTATAAAATAGGCGGGAAAATAGTGCCAGATACTTAAGTCTCTTAATTATAAATAGATTACGAAATTATGCTCACTTATTTAGCCAAAATACTAGTTAACCCTTGAAGTAATATGTCAAATTATTACTTGGCCTCCTTGCCTCCGTGCCCAATGTCTAAGCTTCCTTGCCTCCACGCCTGGAAGGGGGGCCACTCCCTCATTTAAGAACTGGATGATATGGTCCATCCAGTTGTTTGTCGAGCTTATTTCCATCATTGCTATCTCAGCTTTGTCAATGGACGATTGGAATGTTGCCTAACTCACCTCCCTCCTTGATGTTCGCTAGCTTGGCCAAGGTGTTGACATGGCTATTCTCAGCTCTTGGGATTCGTGTGGTCTTGAAGTGATCCAGATCTTTCAACTCTTCTAGCAATTTGCTCTAGTATTGAGAGAGCTTTTCTCTCCACACCTCGTAGATACCACTCTTTTTGTTTACAATGAGCTAGGAGTCACTCTTGATGATTAGCCTTTTGATGCCCATTGATTTTTCCATGCTACCCTCGGCCAAGACTACTTTGTATTCTGCTTCGTTGTTTGTAGCACTGAAGCCAAACCTAATAGTCGGGCAATAATAGTTCCCTATGGGGCTGACAATAACAATTCCAGCTCCTGAAGCATAGCTTGTGGAGGATCCTTCAGCGTATAATTCCAAGTCAAGGGCTCTGGGCTGCCGAGGTTGGATTCAATGGGTATGAGTTCGACTATAAAGTCGGCCAAGGCCTGCCCTTTAATGACCATTCTTAGCTTGTAGTTAATAACGCACTGACTGAGCTCTATGACCACTTGACCAAGCGACCTGATAGGTTGGGTTTTTGAAGGACGTACCTTAGAAGAACGCTTGTCAAGACGTCGATTGTGTGCTCGAGGAAGTAAGGTCAGAGCTCTTGCATGGGAGAATATCTAAACTTTGCATCATGCAAATCGTAGCTCACATAGTAGACTAGGAATTGGGTCGATCATTCTGTTTTGACCAAGACCGCACTACTTGAAGATTCTGAGACGGCCAAATATAGAGGAGACGCCTGATATAGAGACAATGTTTCCCATCGCAAGGGTTTGGATAGTAGAGTAGGAGAGAAGAGGTGGTCCTTCAGCTTATGAATGTGCCTTGACACTCTTCTGTCCAAACAAATTCTTTTGGCTTCTCGATAGCTTCAAAGAAAGGTTTACGCTTATCTATCGATCGAGATACAAAGCAACTTAGCGCGGCGATCCATCCTATGAGGCGCTGAACTTCTTTTGTTGATTTGGGAGGTTCCATATCAAGAATTGTCCTTACTTTTTCTAGTTTTGCTTCGATTACCATTTGATTAGCTATATATCCCAAGAACTTTCCAGAAGCTACTATGAAGGAGTACTTTTTGGAGTTGGGCTTCATCCTGTAACTCCTGAGGATTCTGAATATTTTGGAGAGGTCCTAATATGTAGCTCTACTTGAAGGCTTTTGACGAGCATGTCATCGACGTAATCTCCATAGTCTTGCCTAGCTGTCTTTTGAACATGAAATTCACCGATCGTTGGTAAGTTGGCCCTACATTTTTCAATCAAAACGGCATCATCTTATAACAATAAAGCCCTCAGTCCATTATGAAAGAGGTGTTCTCATCTTTAGGTCATGGAAATTTGGTGATAACTGGAGTAAGCGTCCATGAAGCAGATCGCTCATGACCCACTGTGGCATTTGCCACCTAATCAATTCTAGGCAAGGGAAAGCTATCTTTTGGACATGCTTTATTTAAGTCTGTGAAATCAATGCAAATTCTCCAGCTTCCATCGCTCTTCTTGACCAGAACTAGATTGGCTACCCACTAAGGATACATCGCTTCCTTTATGAACTTATTCCCTAGCAACTTGTCTACCCCCTTGGCCAAGGCCTCGTACCTTTTGCCGTTGAGAGGTCATATTTTTTGCTTAATGGGCTTGGCTGTCGGGTCAATATTGAGCTTGTGGTAGGCATACTTAGGATCAATCCCCTCCATATCCTCATGAAGCCATGCTAAGACGTCAAGATTTTGTTTCAAGAATTGGACGAGTAGGTCCTTATCGGCTCCTTCAGTGTCATCCTGATTCTCAGTTCTACTTCTGGACTTGTGTCACTTAGCCTTATGGTTTCGAGCTTGTCACCAGGGTGAGCTTGTGCTCCAGGATCGCCAGCCCTTGGATCAAGGGTATGAATCTCCAGGAGAGGTTCTATGCTAGTGACATGTCCAGGGTTGGATCTAGACGAAGAGTGCTGGCTACCACGTATGCTGGCAGTTCCTCGGCTGGTGGGGAACTCCACAGTGAGGTGGTATATGGAGGTCATGGCTTTAAGCTCGTATAGGATGGGGCATCCTAATACAGCATTGTATCCAGAGGGCGCGTCCACAGCAAAAAAATTACTGAAATTTTGGTTCTGCGGGGTTTGTCCCCTAACTCCACAGGCAGAGTGACCTGATATTTGGCCTCTACATGATCTCTGGTGAAGCCTTGAAGTTTAGCTCCACAAGGCCATACACCCCTTGGGTCGATTTTCATCTGCTAGAAGGCTTTCCAATAGATAATGTTCACGGTGCTGCCATTGTCCACCAAGGTCTTGGGGATCTTAATACCTGCATTTTCGTAGCAAGGGGAGAAAGACATTACTCATGAGACCACGCCTCTGTCTGTCAGAACCCTCCGTGTCAAGTTTTTGCTGCTGAGCATACGGACCTCAATAGGATGCATGTTCTGTGGATCTCGAGCTTAGAGGTCTGCTAGGGAAAGAGCTCGTGTGTCCAGGCCTTCGCAATTTTCTATTTGTTCACCCAGGTATCCCTCTCCAATCAGCTACTCGATCTCTCACTTTAGGTGCCTATAGCCTTTCATGCTATGCCCTATGGCCTTGTGATATCTACAGTGTTTCAATTAGTCCACATTCTTCCTCTTCCTCTTTACAGATTTTGATTTGAGCAGCATTAGGTTGCTCCTCAAGAGTTCAAAGACATATTATGTGGGTACATTAGGGTAGTGATCTACCTCGTAGAGGCGGACGATTCTTGGTCACCTCAGTTGGAAGATTCTTCTTTAGCTTACCCAGCTCGTAGGATTGTTGAAGGGTGGTCCAATGACCTTGAGGAGTCTGTGGAAGAGGGCCAGACTTATGCCTATGCAGATGAGCAGGTATTGAGCCTTTTCTTGAGTAAATGCTACTCGTAACCGCCTTTTTTGAGGGGACCTGACACGACCAATGCATTGAGGGCTGGGTGGCTGGATCCTTGCGTCAGAGTTAGGCTTAACCCTATATTGATCCTCTTTGGAGGTGTCCTATGTTCTTGTTGGAAAGGTGGGATGTGTCGTTGCAACTGCCAGACTTCTTTGGGAAGGGCCTCTAACTATTGCCAGAGAGCTTTTGTTTCCATTGCCCCTGCCGGTCATGAGGGGCCGGCGCTGGCAGTGCCCCGGTTCTTCTAGAGCCTAGCAGTCCGACATTACTATTTCTTTTCTTTTGACTTTTGGAGCGTCTTTCACTTATTTCCTTTCATCGGAGGTTAGATTTCACCAGGTGTTTGTTTTACACGGCTTCTTGTAAAGTTTCCCACAGACGGCGCCAATTTGTTGATGTTAAACTTAGCCTTCGACTCAACAAATAGGATTTGTATTCATGGGAAATTCGTATTTGAATCGATATAAGTAATAATGTAAAAAAGGTAAGGAATGTTTATAATAGTTGGAAGACTATAAATGTATTGAAGAAAAGAAGGAGTTTTGGGTGCTGAACCCCTTCTTTGTTCTCCTTGCCTCCTATTTATAGTGTACATTCTCTATTGGCTTGGGTGTAATGATTACATGAATTTAATACAGTCCCACAAGATTGACGTAAGGGTCTAATCAACTAGATTAGACCTTCACTTTCTGATAGGTTGCCTAAACTATGCATAAGGTAAACAACCTCCACATTTCATTTAATGGTGGAGTCCCATTAGCTGTAAATAATAAGATATCCCATGTAGATTCCCAAGTTACTACTGAGTTGGCATGTCTGCTACACTCACTAGGTTGCGGCTTCTGGTTGAGGCATCTATGAGCTCGCTGGCAAAGTGCCTATATGTCCTGAGTTGAGGGAGCGATGGCATAGGGATTTATCTTTTAGGTCGCCGGACAACTAGGTTTCTAGGTCACGGGGTTAGGCGACGCACTCAAGGCCTATCTTGAGAACCCTGTGACTGTTGACCTTTATTGACCTTTGGCCTTCTTTGACTCTTTATGACATGGTGGATATACTTGGCACTGAGGCTATCACAAAGCCTTGAAGAACACCCGGAAGAGATCAAGAATATAAAGGATGTCTGGAAAGAATAGCAATAGAAATCTACTGGAGACTGATTACAGAGCAAGATAAAGTGAAGGGGAAAAGAAATGAATGGAGAGGGATATAAATAGAGGCCGAGGGAAGATATAAGGGCGACGGCCGAATGGGACATTGGGAAATGAAGAGGCAATATTCAGGATAATGATTATTGCCTTTAGGTCCCTTAAGCACGCCATTCTAATAGAGGGTAGACGCGTGGCAGAAAGTGCCACCCCAACCTTTTTTGAAATTCAAAGAGTTAGGTTTCAAGCGTCAATAGGTTCCATAGGAATCGCCAACTAACCTTTAAGGCCGCTAATCTTGAGCCCAAGGAACAACGACCTCGATGGGGCATTTTGTAGCCACTAGATCATAAAAGTCAGTGAAGGCCAAAGGTCAACAAAGGTTAACGGTCATAGAGACTTGGAAGCTGGCCTTATGCACCTCACCTAACCCAAAAACCTGGCAATCTAACGGCTAGAAGACCTAGAGACTTGATTCAGTGAGCTAGTAGTAGTCAGACCTAATGCCACAACCTAGTGAGCAAGCCAATGGAGTAGCAGCATGGGGAATCCTATCACTTACGACTTATGGGACTCCAGCATTAAATGTAAAGCAATGGTTACCTGTTCCACGCATGGCCTACACGACGCTCTTCCGATCTGTCAAAAAGTGAAGGGTTAATCTGTAACGCCCGGAGTTATGGGCACCCAAGATGCTACTAAATCTATTCTATCTCATTTTAAAGTGCGGAAAAATTAAACGTTGATATAAACAAGTGCGGAAAAATTTTTCTTTAAATGACATAATAAAATTTCATCAACAATCTCAAATATTATCGTTGTCAATAACTAACAGATCGGAAGAGCACACGTCTAAATATTAAACTTTGAAATTACATTCAATGTTTCTAACAAATGAAAAGAAACGTTAACAATAAACATTTAGTCATTTTTCTTTTCATTCAATTGCCATCCCTGGTCGAGTCACTACCAGCTTTAGACCCTGAAATGTTTGAAATAAAGAGTGAGTGTTTTGAAGAAACACTCAGTAGATTTCTGTGCACTACCATTAAAATACGCAATACATATTAGGCAATTAACACATGTACACATGCAAATTATGTCTGTGGGCTTGTCTTAATACAAATCAATTGTCTATGTCTGTCGGCCTGTCAGAATGACGAGCTAAATCTGTGAACTACCGATTAAGGTGAGCTAATTATGCGCATATTTTCCATGTTTCCATAAATCACAAACAGCACATGCATAATCACATAATATAGCATTGCATCATACTTTTTATAAAAGTGCGTACATAACTTTGAAAATAACTTTTAATAGGAAATCTACCTTAAATTGCTTTCCTTGTTTGAGTTTGAGCTGCTGGGCAGTTAGTTTTTCATCAAGTTATGCTCTTCGTCTAGCAATTAAATAATTTAAATGTTAAAAATTTGAAAATATTTTAAATCCAATAAAAGTGTGAAATTAAAAGATAAACTTTGAAAGTTTTGGCTGAAAATATAAAATTTTAAATCTTCAGGGGCTGAAATGAATAATTGTAAAATTTTAATGACTAAAATAGAGTTTTTCAAAACATTGAAGAGTAAAACAAATAAGAAGGATACTTAGTGGCTGAAACAACTAATTAATAAACTCAAGGATGAAATTGACTTGATGGAAAGTTTTGGAGCCTACTTAAACCAGGAGTAAAAATGAGGATTTAAATAAGACAGTTTAAAACTTGGATACTGAAACTATGCTATGTAAAACATGAGGGACTGGAAAGCAATTAGCATTTAATTAAATCCTTAGCTCACTTTCCTGGCCCAAATGGGATAGTAGAGTAGAGCAGGGGGAAATGGCGATGGAGGGTTTGGTAGACAGCGAATGAAGGTCGACGTTAACGAGTGTTTGACCGAAGCTTGGGCTTGAATGACTAGGAATGGTTCAGGGACGGAGTAGCGTGGTACGCGAAATGGAGGTCGTGACTGAGGTGTAGCGGTTTGAGGTTTGGCCGAAAGCAGCTGAAACAATGGGTCGCCGGTTCAAGGGAATGGAGGTCGATGCCATGGTAGGGGTTCGAGGGAATGGAGGTCGATGCCATGGTGGTCCGTAGCTGGCAAGGAGTGCGAGAACAGTGAGTGGAATGGCTGAGCTTCATATGGTGGCTAAGTTTCAAATTTTGAGAGTAGTTTGAGAGGCAGAGGAGTGAGCATGGGTTCGGCTTTGGCGATTCATGGCCAAGGTATGTCTCAGTCTTGGGGTTTTGTCTTTCTGATTTCTAATTTTTGGTTTTGGGGTCTTTGATTGATGGAAGTTTGGGAAGGAGAGGGTGGCTCAGTGGTGGTGGTGGCAGCTGGCGACTGCATACGGTGATGAAAGGGGACGATGGGCAGTGGCAAAATAAAGGGGTGAAGTATGTGGTGATGGCCGGAATTGGTATCGATTCTCGAGTTGATTCGAAGAGATTTGGAAGGAAGGACAGTGGCCACCTTGTGTGCGTGTGTATATATCAGTGTACATATTTAGGTATTGTGTAGTTGCCCAATGTATGTGTTTATACTTCTATAGATTCCTCACTAGAAATGGAACTTTGTGAATGTGTTTGTGTGTGTGTAATGTATAGCAGCGTGAGTATACCTTTGAATTTTGGGAACGTGTGGAGTGAATGCCACTTTTATTGTGAAGTGTATGTATTTGTTTGTGAATCTATTTGTATCCTTCGGCTCGATCCGTATTGAAATTTTTGAGTGTTTGTTTGCTGTGATTGTATGTTTGGTGAATGTAGATTGAAATTGCTAATTTCGCTTGCTGGACATGCATGAATCTGGTTAACAGAGTGTATGGATACATATATATATATATATGTATATACACGCTTACACGAAAGAACGTGGGGAGATTTGCAAATCAGATTCTATGGAGAATTTTTCTTCTTCGGTTGCCAACAGTACTTCTGTTGGAGAGAAAATCTTTTGATTCTCATAGTCAAATGTTAGTCAAACAAAAGAAAAGGATGAGAGACTCAATCCAAGGATTGTTTGGCCCTGCTGAACTTAATATTGGCTAGAATTTGGGCCTTAATTTGGGCTCGAGGTTTGTTCGACTAAATAAGAACAAGAATTCGGGCTAAAAGTAGATAAAATTGGGCTTCATTTGAATAAACAAAATCTAGACTTAAAATAAATAAAAAAGGACTTGGGCTTGAACTCAATTTGTGGGCTTCATAAGGATTAAAATTTGGAATTAAGTATCTTAGGCTTTTTTTAAAAATAAATAAGAAGAAAATCTGGGCTTTGTCTTGGACCTAATTCTAATACTTGGAAATAAAGCCTAACTAATCATAAACTTGTGTTTTTCTTTAAAAATAAAAATTTGACGAGCGACGCATGTTCCTTTAAACTTCATCGTGACCAACATTAAAAAAAATTATGGATTAAGGCGGTAGCAACGCACAAAAATTCTTTTAAAATCTTTTATAGTAGAAATTTTCCATTAAGAAAATTCCGGTCACTATATAACCTCAGCCGAATTAACACTTATATCATTCTTGTGGTCCAACATTAACTGCATAATATTATTATCTCCCTACAAATGGTAAATGTACACTATAAATAGAGGCAAACAGAATTGAGAAAGGGTTTGACACCCAAAACTCATTCTTCTTGTCTTCAATACATTTATAGTCTTTCATTTCTTGTAAACTTTACTTATCTTTTTTACATTTATTGCTTATATTGATTCAAATATGAATTTCCCACGAATACAAATCTTGTTTATTGAGTTGAAGGCTAAATTTTACATCAACATATAACAAAAGATTAAAATTGCATTTTTAAGGAAAAGAAAAGGGAAAAATAAATCATTGATTACTGCCATCTCCTAAAATCAAGACACAATTTAAAAATGGGCGTCAGTTACAATATTGATATAATTATGATATAATTAAATAACCTCGCATTAAACTTCCTGCTTTCCATCCTGGAAGCTCATCCTCAATTAGTCACAAAACAAGCAACAAAAAAATAGTGCAAAACATTAGATCATATAAGAATTAAATTGGAAAACAGAATCCATTTGTGTATTTTCTTTTAAAAAAAAGGCCAATGAAAAATCCTCGTTGCTAATTGGTAACGCCAAATAAAAGTAGCCCGTCAATTTATCTAGACAGTAATAGGGTGAATTGGAGTAGTATTGCTCTAAAACGGTCGGCGGGGAATGGTAATCAGTATGTGAATTACAGTATGACCAGGAATTTACTACCAGAGAACAGCACACGTGATCAACTAGAAGATCTTACTTTGAAGGAGATTGGTAAAGATCCTGAAGAATTTCAGCTGTCAATGAAGTATAGGCTTGACAATGCTGAGTCCTTCATGGTAATTTCGAATGAGTAGTCTTTGCAATTCGACCTATAACTAAAAGAAAGCAGGCGAATGTGATTGATAAGTCCTCTATTTTCGTGGAATGTAGTAGAATACCTATGTTTTCAATAGACAGTGGCCTTGGTAATGTGCAAGTATCAGTGAAAACAATGAACACTGTATTAACTATTGGTAGCAATGAAGCATTGGCATCCATGATAGCTCTACCTACATCACAGGAGCTAGGTGAGGAATTTTGTGACATTGTTAGCCAAAAAATTGTTAAGAGGAAGTGTTATATGAGGTCGTTACCCAAATGGATTGTGACAGCATTTGTATTGGTCAGATGTTTGTGGACAAGTAGATTTTAGTGTTGAGCCTATAGATGAATGCAGTGAAAGATCGTTACCAATTTTGGGTGTGGAAGTCTGAGAAGAGTTTATACTAGGTGAAGTGTGGAGATGAGAGATGCAACTAGAGGATACGAGCTACCGTGGTGCACAATATAGAAATCTTTAGAACACGCAAGATCAATTGCTGCCATACATTCTTTTTTGATTTTCTTAGTAGTGAACATAAAAATGCTTTAAGTGACTTGACTATATATAATATAAGATACAAATTTATGCGTTCTAGAACTATATACATGGCCTCTGATATAAATAATTGATATTAAGGAATGATTTCTTTTGAAGCTAACATATATCAAGGCTTAGCAACGACGTGAGAAAGTGTTGAAAATTATTAGGGGTGATCCTTCACAAACTTTTCCGAAACTTCTAGCTTATCTTTACAGGTTAAACAAGACTAACCCAGGTTCAATCACAAGCATTGCAACTAATGATGATAACAAAAATCACAACTCCATGCTCGCAACCACCACTGACTCCGCAACCACCATTGACCACGGACCACTTGAACCAAGACCCCAACCTAAGGCACTCAACCCTTTGGTCACCGACCAACATACCACTGACCAAAATTTGGCCAGAAATAACCCAAAAACCGGAGATCAAATAGGAACTGTAGACCCCAACCTCGGATCTCCCTATTCCAGCAACGATAGCCCCTCCCACAGCTATGGATATGCTCGACCATTCTTCTTCTCCCCTTTATGTAGCCAATCGGCTATGGATATTCATTGATTGCTTATTATCTCCAACAACTTTTCTAGGGTTCATAATGGTGCCCAAACTGTGATCGCCGTATCTGATCATGATCCAGTCCAATTAAAGGCTGCTGAACCTTCTTCTCATAATGGAGAGAGATGCTCAATTGAAGCTTCTTGCCAATTTACAACCAATTCCATGAATCGAAATTTGAAATCACAAGACACTTTGAAGGACCAAAACGCCACTTTCAGGTTTGAACTGGCTTTAGGTCCAAAAGGGAAAAGTGATCAGAATGTCCAAATGAAGCATATATGGATGGTCAAAAATCAAGATTCACCGGCATGTGACCCCCACACGTGGCCGGTCGGTCTTGTTTCGGTAGTTACTTCAGCCTCTCATCCTCTTCGGTACCCTCAGGAGGCCCAGCTTGGTGTTTATCTATCGTATGTCTACTTTTGCTATTGCAACTAGACCAATTTTGTCTGCTAAAGAGAGGGCTAAGAGGAAGCCATTTGACTCATTATTTGTAGCTTCCTCACGCTCCAGTATTGCCTTGAGATCACTTCACATGTATCGTGCAGGGCCTGTAGCTAGCATCTTTTGTAAGGAGGAGTCTGTACTTGTTGCTCCATTCAGATACATTTTGTAGGTAAGTTCCATCGTAGAAAACCTGCTATGATTGCTGTTAGAGTTGCTTTGAATCAGTTTGGCTTTGTTGGTACACATATTGTGGGTCTTATTGACCATATGCATGTTTTGATTCATCTTACACATAAAGTTGATTGTACTCATTTATTTTCTCATCCCTGTTGGTTTATTGCTGGATGTGAGATGAAAGTGCTAAAATGGACAGTTGATTTTCATCCAGACAAGGAAACTCCTATTGTTCCTGCCTGGATCTCTTTTCCTTTACTGCCTATGCATTAACGTGCTAAGGATGTGTTATATTCTCTAGCTAAAGTTGTTCAATAACTCTATTTGTAAGCCATGGTTCATGCACCACTTTAGACAATCCAATAAATAGACTTAAATGCCCCTAAACAGGTATCCAAAATTTCGTCCAGAGATAAACCCAACCCCTTCCTACCCACTAGAAAAAATTATCTAGATCATCTTCCTTAAAATTCCATTCACCCAAAAAATTCATTCTTGAACTTAAAATGAAGGACATAAAGAATCCCACATGATTTTTTGTAGATTCAAATATTCGAAGGTTCTCTAGTTCTACTTGACTTGCGACAAGCCTACCATCTCTGGTTCTTGCTGCGGATGCAAAGATTCAAAGGGTATTTGGTTCAAGAAGATTTGTGAGGTGTCTACCATCACCGGTTCAATTTGGGCATTATCCATGTGAATTACCCACTTTTGGTTGTCCCGCGAGCATCAGTTGTATGATGCGAGTTGGCCGATGAGCACATTCCACTGGCTGGTACGCATGGGCATGCGGTTCTTCATTGTCAGTTGGTTCTCTATAGAATTTTTGTTTCTAGCAATCATTGGTTGTATGATAACTTACATGGTTCTTGGTTCTCAGTTACTTATATAGAACTATATTTGTGTATATTAGCAAAGAAAGAGCAACTGGTTGGATCCTTTGAGAAGAATCTTCCACAGTAATTTTTTATTTAGATAGCATAAATATTTAGTAAGAATACCAAATCTTGGAAAGGGGTTTTCATTGTTAGATTAGAATGTGGAATGGTTTATATGCATAAAAATGAATTGTGGCATGTTAAATTCTTAGCTACCCTGGTTTCGATGATTGTAAGGAAACTAAATAAGATTATTGTTTGCAACGGTTGGAGTGAATATTAATAAATTAGCTTTTTTTATTAGATGTCTCCATGTAATATTGTTGAATGAATATTTATACCCCGACGTCTAATTTTTTTTTATTAAGTTTTAATAGAAACATAGGAATTGCACACTGGACCAAAGAAAAAGAATCAATAAAAAAGAGCTCAGAACATTCAATATCAACTATAGCTGCATTATTACGAAAATAGCTGTAATGCCTTTTTTAATTTCAAGCATGCACATATACTTATAATTATAGAATTACTATCGGGTGAGTAATATCAGGATTAAAAATTTTTGATTCAATGTTTGTTTTTTTTTTTCAATACTTGTGGTTTTGTTATCCTTATATATGTGTTAATCTATAAATTGCATGTTCTCATTGGGATGTATGTTTATAACATAGTCATTTTGGGAATCTGTTATGGAGTGTGTCACAGTTGCCTAAGTCTCGACCACTGGATGTGGGATTGTTTG
>CAVNYN010238738.1:0-26653 GCA_963692815.1 Nyctanthes arbor-tristis | reverse complement strand
CTACGACGGAGAGTTCATGAAGAGAAGAAATCAATGTATGGAATGTTGCGGGATAATATTTGTTGGACTGCGATTAGTGATAAACTGGCCACTCGGGAACAAGCATCTTGCTGTAATAAATGGTATGGTCAGTTGACATCACCTCTGGTAGCCGAAGGTAAATGGGCCGATGTTGATGATTATCGCCTCCTAATTGCGCTTGATACTTTAGATGCTACTTGCAAAGAGGACGTAGATTGGGACAATCTGCTTGATGACAGATCTGGAGGTGTGTGTTTCGAGCGTTGGAATCAAATGGTTCTTCATATAGGTGACCACGGGAACAAGTCATTTGCTGAACAAGTTGAAGTATTGGCAAAACGTTACTGTCCAGAACTACTTGAAGCAAGAGAAGCATGGGATAGCAAACCGAGGGTTCCGTGATGTCACCACTTTGACATTAGCTTTTGCTTTTGTACTCTGTATTTTAGTCTACAAGGTAAGGACTAGTATTGCGTCAGACATTTCTGTAGCCTGTGCAATTGCTAATATTATCGTGCAACTGAATCTTATCTCCTCTTCTGGCATTATAACTTGATAATTTTGTCGGATTTCGGGAATTATACATTTGCAACTGATTAGATAATTCGAGCAGTAGCCTAGAATTCCTTCTATAATAATAATGTTATTGCAAATGAGAATTCTTGTTTATTTATAGGTGGGCAAGCTCTATTTATCAAAAATTGCATGGTATAGGTTAATTTTTTAAGTTTCATATTAAAACCGACGGGTATGAGAGAGTTTGAGAGTTACTTAACACCAGTGTAATTACTGCCTTTGTTCGTAAACTGAAGCGCGAAAGATTCACAGGTTGGGACTTGCCGTTTGAGGGGTAGCCATACATCATTCACTGTGAAACTGATCCAAGGAGCCAACTAATGACAAGCCGGCCAAACTTTCGTCTAGACCAAAGAGTTTGGATCAGAACGCCTGATAATGTTGGCGGAATCATCGTACCTCTAATCCAACAGCTTGGGAGGACAAAGTGAATTACCCATGACGAAATATTCTCTGAGGTCATACTATATGCATGAAGAGTAGGTGAATCTGAGAACTCCCATTGTTATGGTCATTCCTGCCTAATTTTGTAGGAATCTGAAGAAGCATGGGAGAAATCCCAGTATAACTACTACTAGTCACTAACTGGAAAAAGTTCTCCGTTTTACCGGTGCAAAAACGAATAAATTGTTAAAATTCAATCTTCACAAATCATCTTCTTTCATCCTAATCTTACACTCGGATCCCCACAAAAGCAGTGTACTAGTGGTAAAAACAAATTGAGTGATGCAAACCATGGGGTTACATGACAAGATCGCTTTTAGAAATGAATTCGAGGATCTTGGCAAAACCAAAAAATAACCTGAAATGCTGACGTGAACGTACATTTTTATGGCTTGTTCTTCAACATTGACGCTAGCAACGTCATATACTATGAGGAGGGAGCTTGTCTGGGTGATCACAAACATCCTTGATTGAGTACACTATACAGTCAAAGTCAACATGATTTTTGATGAAGATTGGATATTTGGAGATGAAGATGGACAGAAGGTCATTAGTGCCTTTTCTACTTGTCGATGAGAAAACATCCCTTGCAGTTGGTAATAAAAAGCCTACAATGATTAAGGACTCGTCTTACCAAGAAGGCTCATGCATATACTCTGATAAGCAAATTTAGAGATGAGAATACAAGTCTATGTCGAATTTTCTTAATATTCCACTCATGATTCAATGAAAGTACATAGCGCGTGCTGCACACGTGCAATTCTCGTGCAATGTTTGTGAGATCCTATACCTTGACTCAAACGTGCTAGATTCAAAAGATTGAAAGGAAGCTCATTTAAGGCTATAGAATGCGTATAATCTTTTGGGAAATAAAAATCAGAATATGGAAAAAATTTTAAGGCATCATTAGTGATATACATGTAGGATATATGAGATTCACTACAATCTCTTGTTGGATTACATAATCATAAGAAAAGCAGATTACAAAGAAGGATTGATTATGGTAAGTGGATTATTCATTTTCTTGAATAATTTCGACTGCTATCGCAACCATTGGATTGACAGATAAATCAACGGGGGAGATCAACTTTCACTCCATTGAATGCCCCTTTATTTCCTTAATAAATACTAGGTTAAATGAATGTCATTAACTCAAGACAAACATTTGAACTTTTCTTCCTTAATTCCTTAGCCTGAACCTTCACTTCCTTGGCAATGGAGTGTCAGACAAAGTATGGAAATGGCCAAAATAAGCTTCCTCTGCCAGCCAGATTGTACCATGACTCGGTGAAACATGATATCGAATCACAAGAAGATGGTTTTTACTCTTTTTCCTCAAGAGGTTTCCTCCAAGATTTCCATAATTTTGATAATAGCTTCACATCTTTTCACCCTGAATTTGATATCCAAACCAATGACTATGATCCTTTCGACCCATTTTTCCCTGCCTCTTTTTCAAAAGAAATCCAATTTGAAGAGTTTAAGGTAGTACAAGAAATGGAAGATGATGGTGAAGCTGGATTCTTAAACTTTCCAAACCGAAAAAATCTATTGCTGGATATGGAAACAGCAGGCCATCTAGTTCAAATGCCCCTAAAATTTTCTGTAACGGATGAAACTTCCTGTGTGACAGCTGAAAATGTTCATAAGAAAAAAATTGACGCAAAAAAGAAGAGAAAAAGAAATGAGAGTGGATCTGCATCGTCTGGAAGAGGCAAAAAGAAGTCAGTCAAGGCGCAATGGACGGTGGAGGAGGACAGGTAGACAGACTATCTTGCATCTCTGACAATGTCCTTAATATTTAGTTTGTTTCTTTTCCTTAATATTTAGTTTGTTTCTTTTCTTGTTTAATGAATTTTATTGGATGATTATCAGAATTTTAATTCATCTGGTTGAGAAATTTGGGTTGCGGAAATGGTCTCAAATTGCACAAATACTGAAGGGGAGGATTGGGAAGCAATGCAGAGAAAGATGGCATAACCATCTCAGGCCAGATATCAAAGTGCAGTTCAATTCTTCCTCATTTATTTATATATGTTAAAAGAAAAATTTTCTGTTTATTTTCTTTCCATTTGGCTTGTCCTAACCTTTCTAATTCTTATTGATCATTCTGATATATAACCCAATGTCTCCTATCTATTGCACATAACATTTTCTGACGGCGTTTTAAAAATTAATGTAGGAGAGGCTGTAAAAGTTGGCGTGATGTTATCATTTCTAGTCTAGCTCGTGCACCAAACATGTTTAGTATGTGAGATTAGACATAATTAGACATAATTAAGAAAGGGAAGCAGTAGATTTTCTAAATATATAGGATATTATAATTACTTCCTTTGAAGATATTAAGACAGCAAAGAAATAGAGGTCCTATTTGATTAAAAAAAACATTAATGAAATATATGGCAAAAAGATTTCAGGAAAAGTTGTCGGTCCCATGAATTATGTGTGGTTAAAGTTAAATCTTGATTTGAGTACATTAACTCTTATCAATTTCTTTAATAATATCAAACAACTGCTAAAACATTACTATTTCATCATTACCATTACACAGAAGGATGTATGGAGTGAAGAAGAAGATAAAATTCTCATTGAGGCTCATGCAGAAATCGGGAATAAATGGTCAGAGATTGCAAAAAAGCTCCCTGGAAGGACTGAGAATTCCATCAAGAATCACTGGAACGCAACCAAAAGAAGGCAATTTTCAAGGCGAAAATGCCGAACCAAATGGCCGAAACCAAGTTCAATCCTGCAGGATTATATCCAGAGCCTGAACCAGGAGAAAGAAGGCAGCAAAAGAAGTGCACAGACTCCCGGTACTCATCCTGTAATTCTTGGCAATAATTCCATCCAGGAGCCTGGAGAAAAGATTCCAGGGTTCATGGAGGTCTCCCCTGGTGACCATTTGGTGCCGTCTTATAACTTTGACCAGGGCCTGGTAGTTGACCTGGATGGTGAAATATGCGTGGATGATGTGCCATTTCACATGCCTCCATTTATGTAGATTCAAGTGCATCAGAAGCAAGAGTTTTCAAACTTACATGATTTCTTATCTTGGAGTCCGAATTTTTTCTCTGGTTTTTACTCCATTGAAAATGCATTATGCAGTTCTTTTGAAATTAATAAGAAAGAATGACTGATAAATTACATGTTGATAGATGTCAAGCGTTATATTTTGAAATTAATGCAAAGAAAAGTATTATATCTCAGACCACGGCAAATCTGGAAAAAAAGCATCGATAATGCCATATATTCAACGAGGACATGGTTTCAATTCTTTTATCATCTTCCCTATAGAGAGAACCCCCACGCCCCCCCCCCCACAAAAAAAAAAGGGAAAAACCAACCGAAAAAAATAAAAGCACAAGTGGCTTGTATGTCCATCTTCATTTTGGATAGTCCAATTTCCTTCACAAATATTCTCATTCTCTTGCAATCTTATGACTAGATTCCACCACATTAAAATGCTACACAAGTTAACTCGCCAGTTATTTTTTGGTCATATAGGGTTAGAAGGTTACAGGTGTTGGAAATTTCACCCTGAGGCTTGTTACAATTGCAACTTCAACACGAATAAATTTGATTTATCTGTTGTCCTGATATATATGAACATGGGTTTGTGAACCAAACCATAGAACAAGCTATTATGAAACTTCCAAATAAATCTACAATAAAGGATAAAAACTGAGATGAAGACGGATCTCTGAGCTTAGGCGAACATAAGAAAGGTTGCTTGCTTCTGTCACAGTAAAGCTCAATGCATCAGTCTTCTTGATATAAGTATGGATGGAGGAGCTCTTCGCTTTACCGTATGTCCCTATTGAAGAATTCAAATACTATTTTAACCAAAAATATGAAATTTCTTAACATTGATAGCTTTGTACATCAAATGGAAGCTCAAAAGAAAATGATATGGATAAAATTTGTGGTAGAGAAGACGGAGAACAAAGTAATGAAAAAGCATATTAGTTTAGAGAGAGAAATCAATATGGGGAATGGATAATTCTTTTCATAATCTTCAATGTATTACATACAAAATGCAAGACCTCAATATAAAGATTAGCAAATAACCCACTAAGCTAAAAAGTCTGAGGAAACATAACAGCCATGTATTGTTGATTGAAGAATAAACGTGCCCACTGCCTATTATAACCAGGTCAATAACAAACCACATTTAATCCAAGCAAACATCCACTTAAGAAAACCTAAGATAATGACCATATCATTCCACCCCCGTTAACGATCCTTGCCCACAAAGATCGTTAATGTGTGTGGCCAAAAGATCAGCATGGATATCTTGAAGGTCCATTCTGCAACATATTCCTTTTTTGACAAAGTTCAATATCTTCAACCCAAGAGCAATTGATGAAAGAGTAGTGGATGAAGTGTTGCTCCTCCAACACGGATTGTAGACAACAGTGCCATTCATTGGCATTTTGATTGGCTCGTGGAGTATGAAAATGGGTTCCTCATCAAAGATTGAAGGACTGTCGTAAGTATCAATTTCATCACACTCATCCACGGAATTGTGTGATGAAAATTGGTTTGCCAATAGCCGGAGATCCTGATGCCTGTTTTGCAAGATGGCTTGAATATGGTGGATTCTTGACACTTGTTGGGCTAAGATTTCCCGAAGTTCATTACTTTTTCTTACTGGGTCTCTAAATTTCTCAAATATGCCAACGGGTCGGATTTTTTTTTACTTTTATTTGCAATGGATTTTTGTTTCAAGTTGACTTTGGGTGATTTGAGAATTTAATTAAATGATTCGACTTTTTAGCCCTAACTCTTAAGCACTCAAGAGAAAAATTCTCCAACATTGCAAACTCATCAGTGCAGCTTCTCTTGTCAATTGCTATGGATATGTCGAGTTTTCAGGTGTATATATGGTGTTCCCATTTACCATTTTTTCCCCACTTGGAATGCAATCCCACTGTATCCCTTTTTTTGTCTTTTTCATTGATCAGTTTGAAAGTGTTGATACATATAAACAGTTCTTATGATATCAATAAGAATCAATGTCTAATAAATTCTGCATTGGTAGATGTTATCGTTTGAAATTAATGGAAAATATAAAAATTCTGATCAAGAAAATCTGGAAACAGAACTAATAATGTTATAAACTCCCAATTTCATTAATGAGCCAATTATTTTTTGGTGGTGGGCGTGGAGTCTGAAGTACGATGATTGTATTGGAAGTTTTAAAACATAGATAAAGAATGAAGAGCACCAGATATAATGTGGTAGAATCCCATAACAAGGGAGAAAATCCCCTGGCTTCAAACCAGATTACAGGGTTCAATAATAAGATTACAAAATAAATGGACAATAATAAGTTTTCATATTTAAAGGGTAGTCCTTAGAGATGATAAGCTGTGGGGTTGGCAACTCAGAAGTCTATCAATCTGAAAAATATTCTTCAAAAGATTCAAACTATTCCTACTTGAAGGTCATCATTTCCATAGCTCTGTTGTCTCTTAAAACTTCTTTTGCTGAACTCACAAGTGAAGGCCTACAGTAATGCAACTTGATGGATAGAAGAGTTGCGATTTCTCCAAAACCACCAGGGATCTCCTCCAGATGTTTTCTGGACTTTTAATCACTAGGCGTTGAAGTTTCGGGAAGAGGATGTTGTCAGCTCTTCAATACTTCAGATCAATGTTTTCTAATAGCAGATATTGTAGTTGAAGAAATTCTCCGGGCCAAAGAAAGCATAACTTTCCAATTTGAGCGCTTGGAAAGCATATCTTCCCAAGGAAGGTTGCTATGAATTACAGTCAATTTTCTTAGACATTTTTAAAGGGAGCTGTATTTTTAAGTTGACATGGAGCATTTTTACTGGTGGAAGAGCCTTGGAGATTATGGAGCATTTTTACTGGTGGAAGAGCCTTGGAGACATGTCGTTGTGACAGAAGATCCACACTCATTAGGATACAGGGCATTACAGAAGTTCTTTTCTTTACCCTATTGAAGGTCAAATACTATTTTAGCCAAATTTGCTATAAATTTTAGCCAAACTTATAACAAATTTCGTAGCATTGATAGCTTTGCACATCAAATGGAAGCTCAAAAGACTTTCCAAAAGAAAGAAAAAAATAGGAATCGTCAAATGAAAATAAATGAAAAACACACCTGTATAATTTAGAGTGGACATTTTCAATACCATTCATCATCACTGGGAAGTACTCCATATGCTTGAACTTGAAGATCATCATTTCCATAGCTCTCGTGCATCTCTTGTAATTTCTTTGCTGAAGTTTCAAGTGTAGGCATACAGTGATGCAACTTGATGGATCGAAGAGTGTCAATTTCTCCAATACCACTAGGGATCTCCTCAAGATAATTGCAGGACTTAATGACTAGGCGTTGAAGTTTCGGGAAGTGGCTACTTTCAGCTTTCCAGTGCTTTAGATCAACGTATTCGAGTAGCAGAAATTGAAGTTGAAGAAATTCCCCTTCATTTGGCACCCAATCTGAGCCTACAAAAGAGTGACGTTTCAATTTGAGCGCTTGGAGATTGGGCAATGAACCCACAATTGTCATATCTTCCCAAGGAAGAGAACCATGAGAGAGAGTCAACTTTTTGAGACGTCTGGGAAATTTGACATTCTTCAGGGAAAAATTTTTTTCACAGTCAAATAAACATTTCAATGCTTCAAGTTTGTGTAGAAGGGCAAGATTGTTTAGGCAATAATATTGCCAATTATCTAATGAGTTGCTTCCATAAAAGATGCCCAATTTCTTCAGATTCGGAATTCTCTTGATGACCTCCAATGTACATCTGAAATTCTTGATTAAACTGAGTGTTTGTAGATTTTCTAGAATAACAGCGGAAATTTTCCCTTTAATTTCTGCACTAGGAGGATCAGGAAGCTTTAGAGTTATCTTGGATTGGACATGTCGTAATTGCTGCATATTCCATATTTCAGGTGGAAGATGAATTTGTTTACCCATATAAAAGTAACAAAAAACACTAGATTCAGGTTGGTGAAGAAGAAAAGTCTGCAGATTCCGCAATTTGTGTAGAGACAAAGGAAATCTATCACCAGGAAAGTAACCAGCAAAGTAGCGCACGTTAACCATGCTCAACATGTCGGTTGGATCAGCTACGACGTTATGCAAAACTCTTAGTCCAAGATTTGAAACTTCTGATGGAATATTACACTCACCCAAAAAATGCAAGACTGATCTCTGTAGCAATGAAGTTGATCCAAATTTAGCAACGCCTAGTCTCCCACTACTGATGTGAAAACAGAATACCTTTTTTGCTTCTTTCACACACAAATCCCGTAGAAGATCATGTAGTTTGCAAGTTTTTATCTTCCCGATGCAATTTTTCTCACAAACCATAACAAGATTTCTATCAATGAGATCCGACATGTATTCCTCTGCTACTTGTTCTAATGTTTTAAAGCTCACTGTTTTTATGAATCCCTCGGCAATCCATAACTTTACAAGTGTGGGGACATTTATCTCATAATCTTCTGGAAAAGCTCCCATATACAAAAAACATCCCTTTATATGATGAGGCAAATTGTTAAAACTTAAAGACAAAATCTTAGAATACCGCTCATCATTTGAGGTCATTAATGCACTTAGATTATCTGCAACATTTTTCCATTCATTTTGTGTTCTAGGAAGCTTTGAGAGGAGGCCCCCGATCACAACGATTGCAAGAGGGAGTCCCCTACAATGTTGTACCATTTTCCTCCCAATCCCTTCTAGCTCAGGAGGGCAACAATCTTCTCTATAAATCTTCCCACGAAATAATTTCCAACTGTCCCTATCATTCAGAGAATGCAGGTGATGAAGAGAAGAAAAAGAGTTGGCAGAAATAGCTACTTTCTCTTCCCTAGTAGTTAACAATATTCGACTTCCGGTCTTATCATTTGGAAAAACACATTTCACCCTTGCGTTGTACCAAAACTTGGAATCCCAAACATCATCCATTACAATGAAATACCTCATACCCTTTAGACTCTTATATAGAAGTTCCACTAAGCTATCAGTACTAGCTTCACGCATTTGATTAGTTCGGTTTTTTGTGCAATCTAAAAGGTTTAGTAAAATTTCTTGCACATTATAATCTTGAGAAACAGTCACCCAAGCACGAATGTGAAAATGATGTATAATAAATGCATCATCATAAACTTTTTGGGCAACGGTAGTCTTACCAATTCCGCCCATCCCAACAAGGGCAATAGTTTGAAGATCTGAGGATCCGCTTACCAACCGAGTCTTTATTTCCAATAGGTCATCATCAAAACCCACCAAAGTATTCTTTCCACTCGGAGCAATTTTTGATAATCCAGCAGGTACAGAAGAAAACTGCTGCTGATCTTGGACTTCATTCTGGTCTTCAATCTTCTCCACCCTTTTCTTTATGTAATCAATTTCTCTTATCACTTCCATTAGTTTGTGGCAGAAGGTTCTGTGACCAATTTCTTTTATCACTTCCACTAATTTGCGGAAGAAGGCTGTGAATCCTCCATAAACTCGATTAGTAACATGGGATTCGATGATATCTTCAGCTTTATATGCTGCATCTCTTATTTGAGGCATTTGACTCTCCAAGAACTCTATTGTTTTGATGCTTTTCTGTGAAGAATTATCAAGAAAATCTTGAATGAAACGAAGTTTTCCGAGGAGGCATGCAACTTGTTGTCTCTCATCAACATCCAAATATTCAAGATCAAGATTCAGAGTCTGCTCAAGAAGATTAGTAAGTGAACAAAGAACAGAATAAACCATTTCAGATATTAGCACTCACAATACTGAGACTCGGACAGAAAATGTAAGCAATGAGAGAGCTGGGGACAAAGCCCAAATATTATTACATTGTTGGTGAAAGAAAATATCAACCTCTGTTTTTTTTTGTCATACCATTTTAATCCCAATTTTTTTGGCTCAAATTTTGGCTCCTTGCATATGTTTTTGTTGGAAGAGTAATGATTTCTTAATTGAAAAACAAGCTGGTTGCTAAAAGATCAGTATTAAATATTACTTCAAAACTATTTACGTAATTAATTTAAGAGATGTTGACGTCTCCGTCCGGTTATAAACTTCCAAATTGTAAATTATTGTTAAGTTTAATCATCCTTTCCAACTCCGTTACCCTTAATTCAAGCCGCGTCGAAGACTAAATAAATTAAGAAAACCTTGACTAGTATTGACGTTTTATTGCGGATTTTATCATATCATCCATATAATACATATATCAGAGGATAAGTGAGGGAAAATTTTTTGAACAATGTTACCCTCGCTAATATTTCATAATTCCAAATATGTACTTCAATTAAATATATTCGTAAGTTATAGTATTTTCACCAATAACGTCTTAGCTCATTTAATTAAGAGGTTAAGATTGAGGCCTTGAGAGGTAAAGGTCTTAAGTTCAATTCCCAGTGGCGGAGCTAGACAGTTTAAGATGGGTATGCACAAATTATATAATTAGTTAATAAAAAAATATTACAAGTTCAACTTTAACAATAATAATATTATTTTTCCGTTAACCGAAGTTTATAGTCCAACAAAACAAGATAACAATGAAAATTACACAAAAAAATTGATTTTTCTAATACCGTAATAGATTTCCACATACAAAATTAACAACTTGTTTATAAAATGTAGACTGCATGTAAAAAAATTTATTGTCACTTTGATACAAGTGAATTTTATAGAGTCAGATTAAACTCTTAAATTTTATTAGTTCTCAAAATCTATACAAAAGCTTAATCTGACTTTATAGAAAAACCACTTTTACACGTTCTAAAACTTTTTTACAGAATATCGATGGACTGCAGTGTGTAAATATTTATCTTTTTAAAAGGACAAATTACTGAAATCATTACAGTGGGCCAAATTTCAAGCCATAACCAGCCAAAAGTTCTTATTACTAATAATAACATAATAGGGGCAAATGGGTAAATCCGCATCAAAAGTTCTTCTTCCCCAACTAATCATCCCTTTTTCTCTGAAACTGTGTTCACATCTTATCCATGGCTAAAACTATTTGTCTTCAAGATCGTAATAGATCCCACCTAAGATACTATACACGCTATCTAACTCCGCCTGGCTGTAGTCATTAACAAGAAAGAAAGCAAAAGAGGCAATGATTTTAGATTTCTAAAAAAAAAATTGAAAATTCAAGCAACCTGGGTATGCACGTGCATACCCAGGCAAACCCCTGGCTCTGCCACTGTCAATTTCTCCATGTAGGGATTTATCTATATTTTATATATAATTTTTAGTCCCTTACACAGAATTTGTATTATTGATTTTTTATAGTCTCCTGTAGAGGGTTTGTATTCTGGATTTCTATGCACTGTGTTTTTTGAAGGATAGGATATTTCTATATGCATTTATATTACTATAATGTGAATTGTAATTGTATTTTAAAAAGTTATAGTATTTTGCACTTTAATACTTCTGCTGACATATATACATATGTTCCTTGGGCAAGCTACAATTTTTTTTTGTTTTGAATTTTTTACTAGTATACTTGAAATTTAACAAAATGAGTTAGCATGTGTCGCTACATTAGTTGGAATTAGATATATTTTGAATGGATGAGCCACATAAGCATTTTCAAAGATCATTAGAACAACAATTATCTCTTTATTTATGATAAGATTTTATATAAGGGGTTCTTGACTTTTTTTTTTCAATTACATTTTCTAGCTCTTAATCTATTCCAACCATTACTTTGTAGTTGCACTACTTCAATCTTTCTTTCTCGAAAAAGGAAAGGAGTAATTTTGTAGCAAGTTTATAAGGGCTCAATTATTTTATGAAGGAATATACAACTAAGAATTTGGAACGAGCTATCTCAATGTTATATGTTATGCTCAACGTTGCAAGTTGCTTCTTTTGATGTGTATTATATTTTTTTTATTTAGTAACAAGTAATAAAGTGAACGTTATATGGTTTGCCTTAGTACCGTGACTTTTGCAATATTCTGTAAATGAAGAGATAATTTACTAAATACTTATTTTGTAAAAATAATATTTTAGACTAACTAATAATTAGTTTGTGCACATTGCCAAGGTCGGTTTTATTTACATTATAAAGACAAGGCTGATAAATATTGATTGACAAAATTACATGCAAACGTCTTTTTTACTAGAGAGAGTGTGTGTAAAAGAGAATAAAGAGGGAAGAATTTTTGGACAATAATGCCCCTTAATAAATCTCATAAAAATTTCAAATTTGCCATTGATTGGTACAATTATTTCTAATTTCTTTTGAAATTCTCAATTATCCAGGGTTGAATTTACAATACTTAATAGTATTAATTGATCACCAATTTCAATCGTGCTAATTCTTAAACCGTCGTAGGTCCCAAATGTAGGTTACATATTATGCATTGGAAAATGTTTGTAAGACTTAATTTTATATATTTAATGAAAAATGGAGTAATTAGTAATTTATGTACAATTAAGAAATTTATTTAATTTTATATATTTAAAGAAAAAACTTATATAAATTTGAAGTCATGGCTAGAAACAACTCGCAGATTAAGGAATCAATTTCAAACAACAACTAATACTTTTAATTAGTCAACTCGAGATCTCTAATCTGAAATGTGAGTATCTAAACAGCAAATCACTATTTATAAAGTTCATTAATACTTAAAGCCTTGGAGCCTTGTATATACTTAAAGGTTGGAGCCGTAATTAAGCATTAACGGCTTATTTTGTTCATAAAAGTAGGCCAAATTTCTTTTTTTTTTACATAAATTTAGAAACTTTTAATTAATTTTATTGAAATACAACAATTCCATACATTTTTTTTTCTAAAGTGCCCCTATTTTTATCAACAATTATATTTAAGTTAATATAAAAATGTATATTAAATCAAAGTGTTTTAGGAAAGAATAATGACACTCTCCCTTATTTAATTATTGAGTATGGATTGGATGAGGGATGTATATGTTCTTTTCCTCCGCTCTTGATTTGAAATTTTTACGGATTAAGCCGCCGGATAAGTAAGTGAGCTACTATATTATTTTATTTTTTTGAAAGAAAGCCAGCTCTTATTTTTGGGACAAGTAAAAAATGAACCCATTTGTATAGGTAGAAAGGAGGGTGTATAATTTATATTAATATGCTATTGGAAATCATTTAGAAAAATCCAATCCATGCTTAAAACAAGAAAGAAAGACAGAAAAATCCAACCCAGATTCTTCGTGTGGCGTTTTTGTGGAAAATTTGTTCCGGGAAAAAGCATGTGTATATCAAGTCAAACTTGTTCAACGCGTCTTGGGGGCCAGAGGCAAGCCCTAAAAAGGCGCCGCCTAGGCCATCACGTGGGTTGGTAGGTGAACATTTTGGCCTAAAAAGGAGGCCCCATAACAAGCAGCGACACCTACTTCCTTGTTTCTATAAAACTAAATATATAAGATGAGAAATAGAACAATATACCAGATATTAAATTTGAAAAAAAAAATCAAAAAGCAAGTATAATTTAAAATATCACTATATAAGTATAATCAAAATGTATACCTTACACAGAAAACTACCTAAAGACCACACATCTTGTAATTTTAAAGACAAGAACACTAATCAAATATTTATAATCTAATCTTTCAACTATTTCATTTTTAATGGACAGTATGATCAAACCATTTAAGGGGGTGTCCCCAACATGGAATTAGAAGAATTTTAAAAATCCATATAATTCTAGGTGTCCTCAATTTAGAATTCTGTAGATTCTATGAAAATCAGGTGTCCTCAATTTCCTGCAAATTCTCATGGATTTCATTAAATTGTGAATTTCAATGGAATTCTATGGATCCTAGACTTAAAAATGCACTCACATGATTCCTACCAAAATCCGGCTCCATATCCTCGAATTTTCATGGATTTCAATTTTTTTATCTCGGATAATTAATAAAAATTTTATAACTATAAATTATGAAAACTCATTTTTTTTCTTATCATACTTGTTTTAAACAATTATTCACATTCACGAATTTATTCTCTCAAAAACGCTTATTTTTCCTTCTTTCTAGTTTTTAAAAAATCAAATTATAATCAATCTATACGAAAAAAGTTGTTAGTGAACGAGATGAGAGATTATTATAATATAGTATTAAAATTCAAAATAATATCATAGTTTTTATTAATTAAAATCCAAATAAGCAAAAACTTGTTTTTTTTTTTTTGCCACACGATTTTTTTTTTTTTTTACAATCACATCATACTTACCCCATGTGAAATAAATGAATGTTGAAAATGACAGTATTAACAAATTACAGTATAATTTCATAACTTATTTTAAAAACTATGGATTTTTCTTTTATTTTATTTTAAAGAAAGACAATGTTAAAATGTTTATTTTTTAATGACATAGTATGAATATTTTTATTTGTTTCCTTTTTTGAAATCATTGAATAGGAAGTTATATATTTTTTTCCCAAATTCACATCCAAGTTGCGTAAAAATAAAATAAGATAAAAGAAAAATGTTGTTAAATGTTTAAATTCGGAGACAATCCCATCAAAAAAATTTAGAGATAATAACATGATAGAAGTAATAATTTTTTAAATACTTTTAAAATTGGTTAATTGAAAAAAAAAAACAAAAACAAAGGAAAAAAATGTTAGTTGAATAAAAGGTAAAATCTGATTATGTATTTTTTCCTATTAGTTTGTATTTTTACTATTCTCTTGTACAATAAAATTTATTTATCTCATGGATGTTGTAATAAAAGAAATATACCGAGAGAATATTTGAAATGATATAAATTTCTATTGATCAAATTACGTGAGGACACCTCTTTTAAATCCTACAAATTCCATTAAAAATTCACAGAAATCCCTAGTATAGAATTCTATAAGAATCCATACAGTTCAAAAATTCCATCAAATTCTATATTGAGGACACCCCCTTAGTCTTTCTTGTAGACTACGTGCCAAAATATAAAGAAATTCTTCACAAATATTTTTCTTGTAAGGCACCATATTATTTACGCGGTAAAGAAAAAATTAAAGCTTAAAAACGACATTCAACCAACATGACAGTGTACGATCCTTTCAAGGAAAAGTCGATAAAAGTAACAAAAAGTCATATCCATCAAAATCTTAAAGGATTGTTTCTTATGTTTTAATCTTAGAATATTAGAGACTGTACAATAAATACATAAAATGTTTTTAAGTGCATAGTAAATGAAAAAACATTTGTCACACAATTAAAATTCTCAAAGAATAGTAAAATTAGCATTATTAAAATTCTATTGACAAATTGAGCTGCTATGGTTGAACAATTATCCTAAACAAACATATGCCATCAGTGTCTAAATTGGAGAATTCCCCTACTTAACTAATATATATTTGATTATAAACAGCTGAACGAATAAATGGTCAAAAATCAATTTGTAGATTTCAAACCTCTGAAATTAAAAACTTTATTTATTGTTGTTATGTTAAAAATCCTAAGAGCATCTTCAATGGAGGGGTGGATTGTAGAAATGATGTGGAGGAGAGATAGAGAAAATATGATTATTTTAAGTAAATATATGAATAGAAAGAGATGTTGGGAAAAAAATGGGGAAAATGAAAAAGAGGAGAGAGATAGAGATAAATTTAAATATAATGATAAAATGGTAGTGAAGATGGTGAACGTGAGTGTGTATTTGTAGACCTTGCACGGGACTCGAGTGAAGAAAAATGAGAAAAAATTGTGTAAATTAGAAAAAAAGTGATTAAAAGAAAATAAAAATAGATAGAATTACAGACTCATATAATTTTTTTTATTTCACTATCTCTCCTCCAATGTTGCAATGCACCTTGTCCATATTTTATGACATTGAAGATGCTCTAAAGTACCTCATAACATATGTAAAAATGCATGAAGGCGGTGGCCATACAGTCCGGTCAGTGCGACACCTACCGAGTCAACAACGGTATGCACAAATTATTTACCCTCTTCATTTCAAGCATACATGTGGATTGCACGTGATTTGTAACTTGTTAATTTATTGTTAAGGTTAATAATAATTTTAATAATTCATATGGTCAATCATTGCTACTCTCTTCGTCTCAAAAAGATTTACTATTCTATTTTCGTCCGTCCTAAAAAAATAGTACACTTACTATATTGAACATGTATTTAATATTTTATTTTCATATATGCCCTTAATTAATTATTGTTATTCAACTACATATGCATTAAAAAAATTTCAAGCAATTAATGACACAAGAGTATATATGAAAAAATAAGGTAAAACTAAACATTTTAACCACATTATCTATGAATCTTTAATCTATGTAAAATTACCTACCAGACTATCTTTGTGAGATGGAGGGAGCATTTTTTATAGGGTTAATTTTACATATCGTCATCAACCTTTGAGGTTAGTATCAACTAGGTCTCTAACTTTTTTTTTCAAACTGTTAAGTCCTCAACATTTCATTAATCCTCACAAATAGTAATGTTTTACTGTTTCCGTCAATTTTTCTGTTAACTCCTAGATCAAATTACCATTATACCCTCACTTTTTAAATTAAAAGGGCTAATTTCACATATCGTTCTCAATCTTTGGAGTTTGTATCAGTTGGGTCCTTAACATTTTTTCAACCCGCTAGGTCCCCCTCGGGCTGCTATTTCCGATAGCAAAAAGAAGGGGAGATTCCCCCCTTCTGTCCCCCTTGTGAGCTAACCGAAAACGGCAGCCAAAAGTGCCAGAATGGCAACTCACAAAGGGAGAGTTTGCCTATTTGGTTGTCGTTTCTAGCAACACTGTGCTGTCAGAAATGACACAAGGGGAATTCACTCCCATTTTTTCATTTTCTTTTTTTTAATTTTTATATTTTAAAACCATTTGTTTTTTAATTTAGGGTTGTTTCCACATTTCGTTCCCAACTTTTACAGTTAGTGTCGTCTGAGTCCTTAATTTTTTTTAAACCCACTGGTTCCCCAACCTTCTATTCATTAGCACAAGAGGTCATTTTTTATGGTTTCCATTCATTTCTCTGTTAACTCCTTTGTTAAAATACAATTATGAAGCTTATCCTTTTAAACAAAAAAAAAAGTTTAAAAATAAAAAATAACATTTAAATTTTAAAAAGGGAACTAAAAGGAGGGTGGCGTTAACACCCCCACCCCCAAAAACCCCAAAAAAAAGGGGAAATGGCACCCCCTTCTTTTTGTTTTAAAAATTTTAATGTTATTTTCTTAATATTTTTGAACTTTTTGTTCTTTTAGTTTAAAATTGTAAGAGTCATAATAGTTATTTGACAAAGGAGTTAACAGAGAAATAGATGAAACCGTCAAAATGATCTCTCGTGCTAATTAACAAAAAGTTGGGACTCAGCGGGTTAAAAAAAAGATTGGGCACCAAGACAATATTAACTGCAACGGTTGGGGACAAAATGTGAAATTAACCCTTTAATAAATGCAAAACATTGTTATTGAACACAAGTAATAATTATAAATCCCGTAATTAAATAATTGTTATCGCATAAGAATCTTGGTTCTATATGAGAATTCTTGGTATTAAATGATGAATTGATTTATATGCATTATTATTATATATCATTCAATTTGAGAGTTGATCACAATTAAAACCGAAAAATTCAGTTAGTTTTCCTGAAAAATGATCTTTATTATTATCTTAAAAGGAACAATCTGGTGCATTCTATGCACATTTATGTTAATCCTGAATCTATCAATCAAAAATAAAAAAGCAGACTAAAATATAAACCAAAAAAAAAAAATATCTTAGATAGGAGATTTTCAAGCTACCTTTGGCCTCAGTTCAGTGTGCTTTGCTCTTGAATGAAGGAAATCTCCTGCAAGGCCAATACCGAGAGTGTTAACAGGTGAAACTGCTGTCGGGCAGAAGAGAACAGAGCTGACAATCAGAACCCACTTCACGCATTTACCCATAGAATGAGTATACACAAAGGATTGAAATTGAGAAGAGGAATCCGTTACACGCGAGCCCAGCTGAATTGTGGGGGGAAAAAGGTAGCCAGCTACTGTCATAATAAAGCCTTTCATTTCTGAAACATGAATCTTCTGTAAATAAGCATGGATGGAATTCTTCTCTTTACACTTAACTTGGACCTGGCATTGAAGGATTCAGTTACCATTTTAAGAAAAATTATAACAAATTTCAGAACCCTAATATCTCTACACATTATGGAAGTTCAGAAGAAAATAGATGAAAGACAGACCTGTAAAGTGCTGCATGAAAAGTCTCAGTGTCATCACTCAAAAAGCACTCATCGGTTCATACTACTCTTCGAACTTGAAGGTCATCATTTCCATAACTCTCTTGCATCTCTTGTATTTCCTTTGCTGAAGTTACGAGTGAAGGCTTACAGTAATGCAAGTCAATGGATCGAAGAGTGTCAATTTCTCCAATACCACTAGGGATTTTCTCAAGATGTTTACAGGATTTAAAGACTAGGCGTTGAAGTTTCGGGAAGTGGCTTCTTTCAGCTATCCAGTGCTTTAGATCAATGAACTCAAGTAGCAGAAATTGTAGTTGGAGAAATTCCCTTCATTCGGTACCCACACTGAACCCACAAAAGAGTTGCTCTTCAATTTGAGCGCTTGGAGATGGGGCAACAAACCAACAATCGTCATTTCTTCCCAAGGAAGAAAGCCATTAATAAAAGTCAACTTTTTGAGACTTGCAGGGAAGCTGACGTTCTTCAGGAAAGAAAGTGCTCTACACTCAAAGAAACATTTCAATGCTTCAAGTTTGTGTAGGAGAACAAGATTGTCTAGGCAATAACATTCCCGCACAAATTGATCATTAACATAATAAATGCCCAGTTTCTTTAGATTCGGGATTCTCTTGACGACCTCCACTGAACATCTGAAATTCTTGATTAAGCCGAGTGTGTGTAGATTCTCTAGGACAGTAACTGGGTGGGTTTTTCCCTACAATTACCGCTATAGGAGGATCAGGAAGATACGCACTTTCATCCACCTGAACATGTCTTAGTTGCTGCATCTTCCATATGTCTGGTGAAAGCTAAAATCAAGAAAGTGTCGGACGGGAAAAAATACTTCTAGATTGATGAAGTAGCAAAGTATGCAGATTCCGCATTTTGTACAGAGACGGTGGGAAACTCTGACCATAAAACTTACCAGTGAAGTACCACAAGTCAACAAGTCTCTGTATGTCTTTTGGACCAGCCGCAACATTGTGCAGTATTCTTGGTCCAACATTGGAAACATCTAGTGGAATATCACCCACATGAAAAAAGTGTAAGATACATCTTCGCAGGGACGAAGTTGATCGAAATTTGGCTCTAGAAAAATTTTCTGATTTCGGATGAGTTATTATGAGGTTCATCATATAATCCAGTGTCATATCAGTCACATGAAAATCCATTGCCTTTTTTGCTTCTCTCACGCACAAATCCCGTAGAAGATCATGAAGTTTGCAAGTTTTTATCTTTCCTATGCAGCTTTTGTCAAAAACCATAACAAGATTTCTGTCTATGAGGTCCAACACGCATTCTCCCACTACATCTTCCAATGTTTTAAAATTCACTGGTTTTATAAATCCCTCAACAATCCATAACTTTACAGGTGTCGGGACATCAATGTCATAATCTTTTGGAAAAACTCCCATATACAGAAAACATTCTTTTATTATGATGGGGCAAGTTGCTATAACTTAAAGACAAAATCTTAGGGTATCGCTCATCATTTGAGGTCATTAGAGACTAAGATTATCTGCAACACTTGTCCAGTCATATTGTGTCCTCAGAAGCTTTAAGAGGAGGCCCCCAATCACAATGATTACAAGATGGAGTCCTTTACAATGTTGTACTATTTTCGTCCCAATCCCCTTTAGATCAAGAGGGCAACACTCTTCTTCAAAAACCTTCTCACAAAATAATTTCCAAATTTTGCTATCGTTTAGTAAATGCATTGGATGAGGAGGAGAAAAAGAGTTGGCAGAAATAGCTACTTTCTCTTGCCTAGTGGCCAATAAAATTCGACTACCCATCTTATCATTTGGAAACACGAATTTCACTCTTGCCCAAAACTTGGTATCCCAAACATCATCTGTGACAATAAAATACCTCCGACCTGTTAGACTCTTATATAAAAGTTCCTATAATTTTTCAATACTCATGTCACGCATTTGATTAATTTGGTTATTTGTGCAATATAGAAGGCTTAGTAAAATTTCTTAAACATTATAATCTTGAGATGACGTGACCTAAGCACGAATTTCAAAATGATGATCAATAAATTCATCATCATAAACTTTTTGGGCAAGTGTAGTCTTACTAACTCCTCCCATCCCAACAAGGGCAATAGTTTGAAGATCAGATGATCCGCTCACCAGCCGAGTCTTTATCTTCAATAGGTCATTATCCAAACCCACCAAAGTACTCTTGCCACTAGGTGCAATTCTTGATGATCCCACGCGTAGAGAAGAAACTTGCTGCTGCTGATATTGGACTTCACTCTTGTCCGCAATTTCCTCCGTTTATGTAATCAATTGCTTCCACCAGCCCCTTTGGTTTGTGTGAGAAGGTTTTGAATCCCTCACCCATGTCAACTACAGATTCTCCATGAACTCGACCAGTAATGTGGGATCCGATGATGTCTTCAGCTTTATATGCTGCATCCCTGATTTGAGTCATTTGACCCTCCAATAACTCCATGGTTTTTATGCTTTTGTGTGAAGAATTATCAAGAAAATCTTGAAAGAAACTGACTTTTTCGAGGAGGGACGCAATTTGTTGTTGCTCATCAACATCCAAATATTCAAAATCACGATTCAGAGTCTGCTTAAGAAGATGAGCAATTGAACAGAGAAGAGCATAAGCCATTTTAGATACCAGCGCTCACAGTAAGTAATGAAATTAGTAGGACAAGAATGTAAATAGGATCTTGATCACCAAATACCCTAAAATTGCTGGGAAAATAAATGCATCTCTCTTTAACAACAACAACAGTCACAAGAAGATGGTGGAAAAGCAAATGTCGCACCATAAAAATAACGTTTTATAATGCGTTTTTTTCCCCCTTTAACAAACTCTCCCCCCTCCTCTTCTTTGGGGAACATAATGCAAATATACTTTTGATATTTTGATAACTCAAAACTAAAAACAAAACAGATGGTGAAAACAAAAAGAGAAGGTCTCATCCAGCTTCACTGAAATGGATTCGTTACTTTTCGGATCTACAGTATACAAGTGTGGAACATTAAAGACTATTGATGCAAAACATTAATTCAAAATACATTTTTTTTTAACTTTAATTCAATATACTTTTAGTAAGATCAGGCTTCATATGTGCTACGAAAAAAATAAAATAAAATACTTCTGCTAAATTATATAAAAAAAATTATCTCAGGGTCGGTTTGGTATCGTTTATAATTGGATTTGTTTATAATATATTTCGAAATTTGAATTTTTAAGACATTTGGCTTAATTATGATGTGTGTATGAGGTGTCAATTGTATAATTTGACAAATTTCTCAAAAAATTCAAAATATATTAAATCATCCCATTATAAACCCAATCAGTTATTTGGTAATGCTAATGCTTTGGAAAAAAATTCTATGGGCATGTCTGTTACTCATTCCAAGAAATAACAAATGATCGCCGTAAAAGATGCTCAAATTCTAAACTCCTCCAGGGAATGGTCAGTGGAGGAATGTTCGCCCGTCAGGCACCCGCGTGATGTCTGTTTTAACAGCTAGGACATGTGGGTGATCTAATCACCCGCCGCCACATGGGCCATCACGCGGGTTAACTTGCGTGATGTCTGTTTTAATGGCTATTTACATTTGCATCACAAAATTTGTTTACTATACTATATTTTAATTGTACTAAAAGGTCTTAACCTTTATTTAGTATTATAATTTTGTCCTCAAATTTTTTTTATTTTATTTTTTTGTGATTAGTTAATCTTTTAATAACTAACACAAATTTGGTTAGTAAAGAATGACTCATATCCAAATAGGGTCAATTTCACATATGGTCCCCAACATTTGCACTTTTTATTTTTGAGTCCCCATTCTTTTTGTGATTAATTAATCTTTTAATAACTAACACAAATTTGGTTAGTAAAGAATGACTCATATCCAAATAGGGTCAATTTCACATATGGTCCCCAACCTTTGCACTTTTTATTTTTGAGTCCCCATTCTTTTTGTGATTAATTAATCTTTTAATAACTAACACAAATTTGGTTAGTAAAGAATGACTCATATCCAAATAGGGTCAATTTCACATATGGTCCCCAACCTTTGCACTTTTTATTTTTGAGTCCCCATTCTTTTTGTGATTAATTAATCTTTTAATAACTAACACAAATTTGGTTAGTAAAGAATGACTCATATCCAAATAGGGTCAATTTCACATATGGTCCCCAACCTTTGCACTTTTTATTTTTGAGTCCCCATTCTTTTTGTGATTAATTAATCTTTTAATAACTAACACAAATTTGGTTAGTAAAGAATGACTCATATCCAAATAGGGTCAATTTCACATATGGTCCCCAACATTTGCACTTTTTATTTTTGAGTCCCCATTCTTTTTGTGATTAATTAATCTTTTAATAACTAACACAAATTTGGTTAGTAAAGAATGACTCATATCCAAATAGGGTCAATTTCACATATGGTCCCCAACCTTTGCACTTTTTATTTTTGAGTCCCCATTCCTTTTCTCAACGTCATAGGTCCCCCAATCTTTTATAAATTCTCACATAATATCCTTTATGACATTGATACTTTTATTTTTTAAATGAAAACAAAAAAGAATTTGAAAAATAATAAAGATAGTAAAAAATAAGAGTAATGCTATTTTGCACTACTGATATTTGGCATCATATCAAGGTGACATTAAATGATAAATTGAATTAAGTGGGTTGTTTGTTTATTTATTTATTTTCACTTATTAGTTAATGCCATATTAGATGTCATTTAAACTAATACTAAGCACCACAAGTACTATATAACATTATTCAAAAAATAAAAAGGAAAATAACTTTCCTTACCTACATACCTAGCTACACACACCAATATCCACAACTTAATTGGAAATGACAAATATCTATAGATTTCTTTTTCTTTTCAGAGGATCCCCTCTTTTTTCTACTATTTCTGACAATAATAGGGCAAGTAGACAACAAGATGAGGCCTCCTCTTCCGCTTCCAGAAATAATTGAAGAAATTTATCATTTACAGTCGAGCTGAGGTGGGTAACTAGGTAGGTAGGGTGATAAAGAAATTAGTTTTCTTTTTCCTTTTTATTATTTTTTAGTTTTTAATTCATTTTTATTTTATTTAAAGAGTAAGTGGTATAAAAGGTCATTTTTATGAGATAAAGGATCTTATGTTGGAATTTATGAAATGAAAAGTTTGGGGCCCATGACATTGAAAAAAAAGAATGGGGATTTAATAAACTGATACAATGTGTAAAGATTGTGGATAACGTGTGAAATTTTAGCTTATATCAACAAGGTTCCAATTTATGAAAAGCTATTACAATCGTTATTTACTTGTTTAAAATGTTTGGTGGTGTGTCTTTTGACAATAGCATAAAAAATTTCTGGACGAAAACTAATTAGTATTGGCAAAATTTACTAATAATGAAAGATAAAAGATAATATTAAAACGAAGGGGAGAAAAGTTAAGGATATAATTATAGTAGTAAAAGTAAAACTCTTAGAACCTTGGACGAAACTATGATGTGGTACACGGAACAAAAAATGTGACTAGCATACCTTTTTTATGTGAAAAATATATTCACCAAATAGATTTTAATAAATACATCACATTTTTATTACATGAGTAATAAGCACATGCGTTGCAGACTTCAAAGGCTAAACTCCATGGAACATGATTCCATCCTCAACACAATCTACAACCTGAACATATCGGTTGAGTCTGTGATACTTAGATCACTATGTTGATGTCTGATAAGTGCAATTTTACACTTTTCTTAATCATTTAAACTGGACTTTTATCATTGTATTTTGTCAAGTATATGTTTAATTTTGTTATGTTTTTACTTATTTTATGTTTTTACTTAATTTGTAATGAATAGTTTTAAGTGGGTCAACAATAGTAGATCCGTAATCCTAAGACCTTATAATTTGATTGCTTTTGTAAATTATTTTAGTTGTTAATTTTCGTAAATTAGATTTTTATTTTCTTGAAATTTATTTCTCAAATATTAATTGTATTTCCTAATTTATTTAATTAATTAAACTCGGGGTCAATTAGAGTTAATTTAGTAGACTCAGTCAATGTGAGATTCGACACTCTACTCACTTTTATATTATTTGTTAATGATCCGTCCACTTGCTAGATGAAACCGACAACAATGACATAACTCACAACCTCACCATGACCACAAATTGTAGAACATTGAGCGTCTAAAATTAACCCAAACACATGAATCAAACTTGTGCATATGTTTGAGATTGAGCTAGTGAAGTTTGACACAAATGTGGAGTAGTGGAGGTGATCGAGTCACATATGGAGAATGGAATTATGCGATGGAGTCACATATACATATATATATATATATATGGATGGATAGAACTATGGCGATTGAGTTACGCTAATTGAGTCTCTCACCAAGGTGGAGTTGCATTGATCGATTCCGACAAAGACGAAACTGATGGTCGAGTCACATTGAGTTGTAGTCATGATCAAGCTAACTAGATATTGGGGTTGTGGTGATCCAGTCATGTAGAACATGACCTTTGATAATCGATCTTGACCAAGACGAATTTTGTGGTCAATGACGTTTGTGGATATGGTTACCAAGATCTGCCGCAACGTGGAAAATTTTGAGTCAAGTTATAAATGTTGGGTATTGATTCAAAATTATTTGTCAAAAGTTGAAGGAGTCACATAGAAAATATGTCTAATTAAATTAACGTAAACTGCACATAAAAAGTAATAGAACATTGACTCTATGGTGAATTATGTCATTGACTCATTGGGTATGGGGTGAATTACGTCATTGGGTATGGGCAAAATAGAGAAACCGCAAGGAAATAGTATGATTGAAGGTGTCGCGTACTATTCTTTGACTACTCTAGTTTTAGTGTAGGGATATATTTTAAGGGTTAGAAAAATATTTTGTTGTAAGATTTTTTTTTATTAATAAAGAGTCTCTTCCCGTGGTTGTTTGTGATCAACCGAACCACACATAAAATTGATGATTTTCTTTTTTTGTCTTTTTCTTTTGAACCACACATAAAATTCATGATTTTCCTTTTTTTTCTCTCTCTTTGCTTATGTTGTGTTTTTTTTTTTGCTACAGTTTTAGGGAAATTTTTTATTAGTTTTCCCAAATTTTTACATCATTATAGAAATTTTTTTGGACGGGAACTATTGGTATTGGAAAAATTTACTAATAATAATGAAAGATAAAAGATGTAATAATAAAACGAATAAAAAAAGCTAAAGATATTATAATTATAGTAGCAAGTAAACTTTTTAGAACTTTCGGCTTAAGTGGTACACCAAACAAAGAAGGTCATAGGCATATAATTACCCTTTTTTATTTAAAAAAAAATATTACCCAACAATTTTTAATAAATGCATCACATTTTTATTATTAAACTAGTGAGTGTCTTGCTTCTTCCTAATGACCTTTGTGTGGAAATTGAACGGGCTATGAATACATTTTGGTGGACAAGCAATAAAGGTACGACCAGGGGTATCTCTTGGATGCGGTGGGAACAGCTATGCTATCCTAAACATCGAGGGGGCTTGGGGTTTAAACAGTTTCATGAGATGAATTTGGCCCTTTGGGGAAGCAAGCCTGTAAGTTCTTGATAGAGCCTCATTCTCTGGTCACTCAAGTGATGAAAGCTCGGTATTTTCCTTGCACAGATTTCCTTCAAGCTAAGATTGGATATAATATGAGTTTTGTCTGGCTGAGCATTATGGCGAGTCAGTTTTTGCTAATTAAAGGTACTCGTTTCTGGATTGGTAATGGTAGTAATGTCAGGGTTTGGAGGGATCCATGGCTGCTTGATGATGACGAGGGTTATATTTGTTCAACAATGATTCCAGATGGAGAGAATGTAACAGTGAACCAGCTCATGTTGCCTAATGCTCGGTGCTGAGATATGGCGATCATTGATAACTTAAGAGATCAGTCCCGCATCTTACAAGTTCCTTTTGGGGCGAATGAGTCTAGTGACACTGCATTTTGGAAATATGTGGCCAAAGGGATCTACACTATTCGGAGTGGGTATCAATTGGCACTAGATATTCACCATGGGAACCGGCTTCCTCCGGTCAACCAACTATGGAGTTTGGTATGCCCGCTGAAAGTACCGCCAAAAGTAAAAACTTTTCTCTGGAGGGCTGCCTCTGAAGTCCTTCCTACTCTAGGCCAACTTTGTGGGAAGAGAGTGAACATTGAGAGTCAGTGCCCTATTTGCTGTTTGGGGCATGAAAATGTCTTGCATTGTCTGGTGGACTGCGTTTTTTCTCGTAAAGTATGGAGGGCATCTGGTTTTGATCCTCGGCATTTTACTGCCCCGTCTTTCAAGGAATGCTTATTGCTTTCTCTTGGTGTTGCTGATCAAGCAGATAGAGAACGGATCGTTATGACCTGTTGGGCTCTTTGGCATAATAGGAACGAAGTCGTATGGA